>RCUC01076803.1:0-10805 GCA_003697995.1 Taxidea taxus jeffersonii
ATAGAAGGCAGTGTAGTTTCCAAAATGAAATGTATCATTATACTACATTCTATATGTTGCTGAAATTATCACTGTACTTACTGTTTGACTTGTTTTGTTTTTCCTGAAGAATTTAAAATCCTTATGTTATTTCCTGTAACCCCATGTACTTAATGTATTTTGCTTTTCATTGAAAAAATGTGCACATTGCAGAGAAGTAAATAGTAAAATTTCCATCTAAATTTCCTAAGTTGACTACTATAGTCTTACAATACGTGTGGCCACATGTCAGTGTAATCCGGAGACCAGCAATCCTCCTACTGATGGAAGGAAAGACTTAGATACCATTGACTTAAAAGCTCAAAGTCCATTGAAAAGACAGAGCCTAGATTTAGCTCTTTGTTCCCTGACACATCTGACTAGCATTTGGTTAATGTCAGTGTCTTGCTAATACGTTTAGTACAATCTCTTCCTCAGCATGATTAACTATAATAGGGCTGCTGTTGAAAAGGTGTGCTTAATGTATTGTAAAGGGTCACAGATGGGGAGTATTAAGTCCAAGATGCCCAGCTAGCTAGACTATGAAAGACATAATCCATATTTAATATCCTTTCCCATTAACAGTAATAGTTATATATAAGCAATTTCAGTTAAAAACTAATCCAGAGCAGTAACAAAGTTAGATGACATCCCTACTGACAAAAGGTAGGGCTCCATTAGGCCCGCTCACTACTGGCTGTTCACCAATGTTGGTAGAGATTAATAAGTTTTATGGTAACAGGATAACTAATGAAGGTATTTGGTATAAGATTACTTAAGAAAAACAAAATAATAAGAGGGCCAAGTTTATTCCTCACCTTTAGCCCAGTTCTTTTGAAAAGACGTGATTTAAAAATCATCTAACTTAATATGCGCTCATGTGGTCTTTTCTTTTTTTCTATTTACAACATTATGTTTATAGGGCAATTTATTTTTTCAGTATAAATTCAGCCTCTTACAAAATATGGCTTTTTCTAGATCGTCTGATTTTTTTTAGTGGGATTAATTAAATTTACTTTATTTTCACCTGACAGACTTTCTTCTTTTGGTAGTATACTATAAAAATGCCATAATGCATTTACTAATTGGCAACCAGGACAATTAACATGAACCCACAGTCTATAGCCCTGAAAGATATGATTACATTTTAAAGAAAACATAGCATGGATAAATTATATTGAAACCACCAAGGTGCCTACAACAGTAAGGTACCCACACTTGACTACCTATCACTTCAAATTTAGTAGGAATTTTCCATATGTGTTGGGGACTTTGTGCTCATAGCCTCTGACAGTTCTCCACTCCTCTTCCATGGGAGATTATTAGCCTAGTGTGCCTTCATAACTGGTATTCATTCAGTCAATATTTATTAATCACTATACCAGTCAACATGCTAAGAATTAGAGACAATTGTAAACAAAATGAGACGTCAACTCTAATCTTACAGCTCTAACCTTAGTAGGCTGGTAGAGAAAGACCTTATTCAATAAATACAAATGCAGAAATGTATATAAATTATCATGAATTTTGTAAGAATAATTTATATAAATATCTGATCAGGACCTTATGTTATAAAGTCAGCAATGTGGAACTGGGTGGAATGGAGAAAGTCTTTTAGAAGGAGTACCTGGAATGTGGGGCAGTGAGAGTGAGTAAGTGTTAACCAGAGTTAGGGAAATGTTCCAGACACAGGGAAGGGCAAGTAAGTTGTTGGGTGATAACAAGCTTGGTGCCATCAGGAAACTGAAAGATGGTCTGAGTGAGTTAAAAAAATTTGCCTTTCACATGGTTAATCTTGGTGCACAAATTATAAACAGGTGGTAAAGGATAAGTGCTCACATTCTGTCACAGATTTCAGCTTGTTCTGGCTTAACACAGAAGTCTTATTTCAGAGGTTTAGCTGGATTTGTGTCTAAGACAGGCTCTTCTCAGACCTAGTCTTAGAAAGAGCAGTGCCCAATCTACCCATCACAGTCTGCATCCAAATGAACTTATTCTACCTGCAGTTGTCTCACATGTAGCTGTTTGCTGCTTTACCATGAATCTCTTGCCCAGAATTGCCTTAGGTACCCTCTCTATCTCAGTCAAGTTTGACCTACTGCTGGATTTCTGTCTTCTTACTCCAAAAGCATGGAAGAGATTCTCAAGTCCTTTTCTTCATCATCTTCCACAGACATTTCTTGCTTGTTCCACCCCTCTTCACCTCTGCAAATAAACAATTGCTAAACTTCCTGACTTGTTAGTTCCTATCTCTTGTCAATCAAATATCTTATATCCTTATAACAGGTTTGCAAAAATTATAGTTAAGACAGGTAAGGGTTTTTTTTTTAATAGCATCTTGAATTGACCAGGTATCATATAAAACACATTAAGATATAGTGTAGGATGAAACAGACTAGAGTTTAGAGTCAAGTAGTCAAATAAATAAATATACAAATTATAATAATATATATTTATTATATATTATTTTATATATTATATATTTTAAGATGTAATATGTATACTTATATACAATATAAATATAGATTGTATTATATATAATGTATATGTAATATTTCATATACATAATATATTATAATATATAATGTGTATAATATATAATACAATTATAATTTGTATATATACATATATATTTGTATACTTGTGTGTATGTGTGTGTGCATGTACATATATAAATATAATTTAAATGTAATTTAAACCTGGAAGATGAATAGTTGTTAATCTTATAAAGAATGGAGAAGGCAATCAATCATTTCAGAAAGAATAAAAAAATATGTGAAAAGCCCTAAAATAAAAATAGCACTCTGTAGCCTGTTGAGGGCAGGAGTATATGTTAAAAAATAGACAGTGGTGGTGAATATAATGAAAACATTGAGGTAAAGATGTTAATGGGTATAGATTATTTCTCCAAGCTTCCAGACAATAAATCCTTGCTTCTCTAGCAACCTGTTAATGTTTATGAAATTATGTTTCAGAAATATTATTAGACAAATAGAAGGGAATTAAAGTTTAATTTAAAGTAGACATCAGAAGAGGCTATATGGCATGGATTTCTTTGTGTAGCATCCTATGGCTATTGCATTTACCAATTTGTCATATCAAGGGATTTTTTTTTCTTTGATGTGTGACTCCTAATGCATGTTTCCCCATGTTTATACTATCTAGGTAGGTTGGCAGATTTCTGTTTTGTTTTGCTTTTAGATACTATCTAACATTAGGCAAACTGCAAAGTTTAAATTCACAGTTCCCAAGGCTGTCCTCATTTCTGACAGCCACTGCAGTTTCAGTGGGATTCCTAAAACTCACCTTATTGTATTTTTCAACTCTAGGATTTCTATTTGGTTCATTTGATGGTTGCTTTTTCCTTGCCAAACTTCTCCTTTTTTCATGCATTGTTTTCGTAATGTTGTTTAATTGTTTCTTTGTATTTTCTTATAGTTCAATAAACTGAATTAGGAAGATTATTCTGAATTCTTTGTCTGACACTTAATAGAACTTCATTTTTTTTAAGGGTCAGTTACTGTAGCTTTATTAGTTTCCTTTGGTGGTATCATATTTACCTGATCCTGATTTTTTGTAACCCTTGATTCCTTACATTAGTATCTGCACATCTGAGCTATCAGGCCCCTCCTCTAGACTTTATAGGTTTACTTTGGCAGAGAGACCGTTCTTCCATCAGTCAACTCAGTTTGGATTTCTGGGTGTGTTTGCTGGTAATGTCCTTGGGCAAGTGGGGCCTGCTGTTATGGTTTATTTGGGGGCAAGGCAACTGTTCAAGCTCAGAGGATAGGGATGGGGGTGTACCTCACTGGCTGAGAACAGTTGGATAGAACTGCTGGCTTGGTTCCCTACCCAAGTAAGGCTGTAAGATGGGCTCCACAGTTGCTGGGATTCTCCGGTCAGGCTTGCTAGATGGTCATGACTAGATACATAGTGGATGTAGCTATGAATTAACTTCTCAGCTGTGACTGGTCAGCAGGACAGGGCCACGACCCATAGAGCTTGTTGTTTGAGGACTCAAATCAGGCCAGGGCATACACTGAATTCCCTGGTCAAGTGAGACCACTGGTTTTGCTCTGCAGACAGGGAAAGCCATGGGCTGTGCTCTCTATTCAAGTGCCACTGTATTTGGGGTTATTGAATGGGCTATGGAGCTTTGTGTATGTTCTGGTTAGGTTCCTTGGTTGGACAAGCTGAAGGATATTTTCAGCAATGAGCAGGGCTACAAAGATACCCTGCCTGGGCTCCAGTGGGAAAAATAGCTCTAAACCTTTTAGAGCTCTTCAGTTGTTGTGTTAGCTAATCTGCACCCAAGTTCCCTGATCAAACAGGACCACTGGCTTTGCTCTGCATATTACCAGCTCTTCAGACCACCGTTTGTTTTGAGCACTCCTAGGGCTACACAACTTCCATGGGTTGTCACCAGCTCTTCTGGTCCAATGGGGCCAGAAGAGACTGTCTACAGCAGGCAGGGCTATGTCTCCGCTCCCTTGCCTGTGTGGAAGCAGAAGTGGCTACTCTGCACCATCTCAAATTCCTAAACAGGCATTCTGGTTGGGAAGGGCCCAGGCCTACCCTCAGTCTTGGCTTATTAATTAGCCCCTGCCTTGTAGCAAGGGAAAGCTCCATGCTCAGTATTGGCTTTGTTATGGGGGGAGATCAGCTCTGCCTGGCTACCTCTCAGCTCAAGCATTGCTGAGCCACACAGCTTCTTGGAGTTGTCATCAGTCCTTCCAGTCAGATGGAGCTGGAAGAGGCTCTCCATAGATGGTGGGCTGTGATTCAGCTCCTTGCCTGACCGGGGACAAACTAGAACCAGCAAAACTCCTCATTTCAGGGTCTGAATCAGGCAGATCTGTGCCCCACCAAGTTCTCTGATCAGAGTACATCCCAACTTGGTTCTGCAGATGAGCATAACCACTGGTTGGGAACTGCACATAAGAACTCAGTTGGCCAAGATCCATGTGTTAATTGCTGCAAGCTCCTTCACACTGCCCATCACAGTCAGATTCCAAGTGGATCGGCCCTATACATTCTCCCTCATAGTCCCCATGGTGGGAGATCAATCAGTGTAGCAGCTACAACAGAGTAACCCCCAATGTTGGTGGGGGGCTGGTTGTCCCCTGGGGTTCTCCTTTTTCCACTGGAGGAACCAGAGGCTCAAAGGACACCTCTCTGCATGGTGCTGCACTGCCTGGGGGAGGGTCAAAGCAGTCAATGTGTAGTCACTTCTCTTACCTTTCAGTGCAGTCTCTCTTGGACTCTGAGGTACAGGGAGGTGTTTCAGCTTCAAACCTTACTCTAGGATTCTCTCAGCAATGTCTTGTTTTTGAATAGTTGTTAGTCATTCTTATTCTGTGTAGAAATGAAGTCAGAAATAACCTATATAGCTGTCTTGGTGATGTCACTTCAAAGCTGGTTTTTAATCCAGCTCTATTCAATTCAATAAGGAGAGATTCTGAATGTCTTAGTCTTAAGAGTGAATAAGCAGGAAGATGACACAGACAAGAAAACAAAGACAATATTCATACTTCAACATCTATGAGTAAGTCCTAAATGAAATGAAATTCTGAATGATAATCAAAGGCAAGAATTTGTCTTCTGTGTCCTTTTAAATTGAAACTGAGAAGGACCCACAGGTGCATACTGGATGCCTGATTCAGGTGGCAGAAGTGACTCATTGAGGAAGAGAGATAAAAGTCATCTAAAAATCTGGTAGAAAATGTGGAAAACACATATTTAAGGCTTTGTACATGATAGGACTTAGGTGTTAAAAATGGTCCTTTCTTTTATTCTCTAATGATTATATTCTATTACCTCTTTCATGTCTTTCTGGGAACTCATTCTTCATAAATACTAAAATATAAAACCAACACAATGACAAGAACAAATAGAAAATGCTACATTCTGAGTAAATAATTTTGAAATTTTTTGAGATTTCACCAATATACATAGCAACCAATATACTTGTATATTTGTTAGGTCTGTTTTGGTCATGCTTGGTACCATACTAAGGACAGTGAAACACAGAAAATAAAGAGATGGCAAGTGATTCATTCATTCAATCTGTATTTATTCAGCATCAAGTATGTGCAAGGCACTGTGAGAGATTCTGCCGATAGAGGAATAAATAAGGTAAAAGGAATCCCTGCCCACATGTAGCTTATATTTCTACAGGTACAGATATGCAGCATATAACTTATTCTACAGATAATTATAATTCTGATATATCTGTGAAGGAAAACTTCAGGATTCTAAAGAATATCCAGAAGGAGAATATGACCAAGATTTTGTGTGTGTGTGTGTGTGTGTGTGTGAGAGAGAGAGAGAGAGAGAGAGAGAGAGAAAGAGCATGAATGTGCTTTGGGGCAAAGAAAAGATCATAAAGGATCCCCCAAGGAGGTGATATTTTAAGTCAAGACTAAATGAGCAGAACTTAACTAAGAAGGAGAGCCGCTGGTAAGCAGACCCTACAGTTATATAAGGTCTCTGTGGATGGAACTCAGAAGGCAAGGTCATCAAGGCATGAAGTCAGGCCACAAAGTTTGGCATGCAGAGCCTGATAATGATTTGGATGTTTTTTGTCATCAACATATGGAAAGATGCTGATGGGTAACGTGGGGTGACTGATTTTTTGGAAGACCACTCTGCCTGTAAGATAGATCATGGAAAAGGTAGATCAATATGGAAGACAGGAGGACCAGTCAGGAGTCTGTATTAGTATACCATAAAGCAATATTGCTAGCTCAGATGAGAGTGACAGAGTGGATATGGAGAGAGGTAGACAGATTTGGAAAATATTCTAGGAACTAACATTGGCACAGTTTAACAATGGACAAATAAATGGTGAGAAGGGGGAGTGTCAAAATGATTTCTATGTTTCTTGTCTCTCATTTTAGAATTTACGATTTTGAAGAAAAGCAAGAATTAACTCAGATTTCTTCAAGATTTCTGAATCTCTGACAGAAATTTGTCTCTTCATTTTGATAGTTGTGAAAATTCTCTTTAGTAAAATTAGATAGACATACTCCCTGGTAGATAGACCTCTGATCTTTCTAAGGGTTACACCAGATTCTTTTCTTTAGAGTGGATTGGGGGATGTGTGATAGTTCCTTAGAGGGAAAAAAAATGGAGAAGCAGTGGTTAGGTGGCAGTGATAAAATGCGTTAATAGAGCCTATACACTTGTCAGTTGGCAGTGACCTATATTGTGGAACCGTGCTACCATTTCTGACAGTTTCATTAGGCAAGTCAAGTTCGGGGTTGTCAAGAAAGCTAAGCTCCCTTCTTCTCTGGTTTAAAAATTGATCTGAAAGTCTTCCTTGGTACATGTGCAGGAAAGAGCTTGGATTGCTATCCTTAGAAAGGTCTGCTTACAAAGTTGTCCCATAGCTGGTGTCAGGAACTTGACTGGCAAATAGTTCCCTAACTGATATAAAAATTTCCTAGATGGGAAAAGTGTCTCATGGTGCCTTACTGTTTGTATGAACAATATTGTCTATGCTGAACTCCTGATTTTCTTTCTGGAGTCTGAAATTTTGGTATATGCTATGCAGAGGGCACCCATGTGGCCAGCCCCTAAAAATCCCTGGCACTGAGTGTGTCCCGGCTAGATAACAAGTGTCCCTGCTAGATAACACTTCACACATCTTGTTACAACTCACAGGCTGAGGGAATTAAGCACATTCTGTCTGACTCCACTGAGAGATGATTCTTGGTAGCTGCGTCTGGTTTCCTTTGAACTTTGCCCCATGTGCCTTTTTCCTTTGCTGATTTTGCTTTATATCCTTTCACTGTAATAAATCGTGGCCATGAGCATGACCATAGGCTGAGTCCTCTGAGTCCTTATAAGGAGTCATCAAAACAGAGGTGGTCTTGGGGACGTCTGACACAGAAAAATCACTGGAGAATATTACCTTACTATTATGTAAGTTACTCCTATAAGCAGACATTGGGCATGGATTATCAATATAATAATAATTCATGAGAGTAATGATCTTGTTATGTAATTTTGGTGGAGATTATTTAGGACAACCTGAAATATAAAAGAATCCCCTTAGTATAATTCAAATTCTCCAGATTCACCTGAAGAAGATAGAAGTATACTTAGACAACAAAATTGTGCATGTGAACATCTTCACTAAAATAAAACTATCATTAATTTAAGTCCTTTGAACCCTGTTTTCATTAAGGTTTCTTTGTTGCTCACATTCATGTGCTCGATGTTCTATTCAGATAGCAAAGCTTTTCCACAAACAGGCTCTAGTATTGAAAATGTTTTATGTGCAAGGCTGAAATATCTCATTGAAATGATGGGGATATGAACAAGGTACAGGAAACGGCTGTAAGCTGCTTCATGCTAAAAGCCTCTGTGCTACAGAAGATGGAATGGCATCTGTAACATTATCAACCGTAAGTGACCCCTGGATTTGAATTGTGATTATGGAAATGGTGATGTCCTTTCATTTAGGTAATTACTAAACCTCTTAGAGCACCTTATGTGTGCAGGGTCCAAGATTTTTATTACCTTCTGAAGCCTTTATTACCCTGCACAAATTTAGCACTCACTCTTGAATGCTCTGGTTTATCAAATTCTCATAAAATATCAATAACATGCCCTGAAGAATTTTCTACTTTTTTTTCTTTTTCCTCTGGAGCTACCCCCGGAGTTCTTTAATTTCTGGTTATTATTTTTAGGTTGAAACATGATAGTCTACCTGTTAAGTGTCTTCCGTACCCTACCCTATGATTGGATTGGATTGACTCTGCGGGTGTGCATGTGTGTTTCTACTAAGATGTCCTTGGGTAAGGATAAAAACTAATTGTGAATTATTCCAAATTTTGCCTCACATAATCTTTTTTTAACTCATTCTTAAGCTCACTATATGAAAATAAAAACCAAAAATTGACCAAGGGTATATTACTCACCTGGTACCATTCTAAGCCTATTAAACATACCAACTCACTTAACCTCACAGTAGCTTATGAGATAGGTGCTGTTATTATCTTCATTGTGTTAACGGGGAAGCAAGACACAGAGGTGTTAAAGCCACTTGCTCAGAGTGACACAGCTACTCAGGGGCAGAGCCAGGGTGGAAGGACAGGAAACAGCCTGGTTCTCAGAGCTTGAACTCTTCATCTTTGCCATTCACACCACCTTGGAACATCCTTGTGTTTTTCATTTTCACCACCTCAGCTTGGAGTGTGGCTCTTCTGACCACATTCTGTTCGTCTCTGCAGTTCTATGTCCGTCTATGTTTTTGCCCTTGACACGGTCTTGTCCTGTGCGTTCTCATCCCGCGATGCTCTTCACTCATGCTCTCTCTTCCAGAAAAGCTTTTCACAGTCTGATGAGCAGCCTGGGAAGCACTGCACAGGCAGCACAGGAACAATCTTTGCCCATGGGGCTCAGGCTGTGAACAAAGTGTAAAAGATTATTTCTGATTCCATGGCTTCCAATAATTTAGACTCTCTTGCCCTAGCGTAAGGAAGGAGAACTACAGCCATGATCCAGATTTCTTTTTTTTATATATAATTTTTTTTATTATGTTGTTAGTCACCATCATTAGTTTTTTCATATAGCGTTCCATGATTTGTTGTTTGTGTCTAACACCCAGTGTTCTAACATCAAACAATATAATTCTAGAAGACAACAATTCTGACAAAATGGGACCCAGCATTGCTTGCCTAGTGTTAAATCTATATTCAGACTTTAGAAAGTGTCAGACAGTTTTAAGTACAAGTCGTCAATTTTGAGTGGAAGGATTTAGAACATTTTCCCTTCCAGTGAAATCACATAATCCTCATTAAAACGTTATCTTATGGTCCAAATGATTAGCAAGTACTACATTCTCTGAATCCAAGAAGCCTGAAATTTTGTAGATGAATAAAATTCCACCAAGTACGACGTGTTTTGTTAACAGAAATCTTCCCAGCTTATCAGTATAGGATCCTATTATTCTTTTAGGCTTCTGTTACTCCTCGGTCATTTCATACATATTCTTTCCCAGCCTCCAGTATTCCGTCTCAGGAGTAAAAGGTATTTCAAAGCAAATTGCAAAGTGTTTACCGTATGGTACCATCAGTTTCCTCATTCTCTCCCTATAAATCTATAATGTGAGCCTGATGGCAAATCTTCTTCAGGTTTTTCAAGCATAAATTTCAGGCATTGTAAATGACAGCTATTTTGAAACTTTTTCTCCTCTCTCCTGAGCAAGTTTTTATTTTTCAAAATGTTAATACTAAAATACATTAAAGCATGCCTGATGGAAAGAAACAAATTTAAGCTAATGATAAAACCCACTAACCCTAAACATTCTTCAGATAAATTAACTTTTTAAATGAGGTCCAGATTTTGACCTTTTCTCAGTTGCTGCTTATACATGGATTCTCTTGAAAATATTAAGAAAAAAATAAGGTGAGTTGGAGTTATTTGAATGGGAAAAAAGTTTATGTAATACTCAGCCATGTCCTTTACCAAATTAAATATTAATGATTGTGAAATTATATTTTACAACATTGGCTCCAGATTTCATAAAGCAGAAGGATTCCATGTAAAAAGCATGATAGAATCTATATTTTATAAAATTGTGTGATTTATATCCCACTCATATTTACTGAGTATCTGTAATAACAAATTACTGTATAGATAGCTAGTAAGAAGGCAAATACAAATAATATCACAGACAGGTAGCTATCTGGCTGGATGTAGCACTGGTTATATATACAGCAAGGACTGTGTGCTTGATCTCCCTCATTTCTTAACCTGAGCTCTAGAGTCATATAGGA
>RCUC01076819.1:0-13596 GCA_003697995.1 Taxidea taxus jeffersonii
GCCCCCTTTATGAAGAATTTATTATTTGTATTTATTTCCTAAAGGCTGTATTTCTAGAAACCAAAGTATCAGGAGCTAGAAAACTGAATGAGGAACAATAAATTATTTAGTAACTAGAGCATCTGACATTAATACCACGTCAAATTTCAACTTAAACTAACATTTAAATCTACTTTAGTTATAACTTACATAAATGCATACATGTTATAACTTACATAAAATGCATACATTTTAGATGTACAATTCAATAAGTTTTGACAAATAAGAAAGCCCATAACACTACAATTATAATCACGAGAATCTATCTACCATTATAAAGTAAATGTCACTACGAGTATTATAATTTTCTTTAAGAAGTTTCTATTATTTTAACTCTACTGTCATGTATCTTCTCAATGCTCCATTCTTTTTTTTTTTATAAAGATTTTTATTTATTTGACAGACAGAGATCACAAGTAGGCAGAGAGGCAGGCAGAGAGAGAGAGGAGGAAGCAGGCTCCCTGCTGAGCAGAGAGCCCAATGCGGGGCTTGATTCCAGGACTCCGAGATCATGATCTGAGCCAAAGGCAGAGGCTTTAACCCACTGAGCCACCCAAGTGCCCCTCAATGCTACATTCTTAAGATTATTAGAATTACTTGTCTCTTAATCAATTCAGAAGAACTAGTTCATTTTCCTTATGTACAAATACTGGGATTCTAGAACATCAAGTCAAGTGTGTGTTCATGTGTGTTGGTTTATTGTCTGAATATAGTTTTTCTCTTTAGCTAAGTCATCAGGTATAATAGCTATACTAGTCAAACTCAAAAGTAATTCACAATATAGCCTATATTCCTCCATCATTTTTATATTATTATTTTATATCACTATTAACAGCTGGTTAAAATAATAGCATTTATAAAGATATTTTAAATACATTTTTTTCTTAGAAATACATTTTCACATAGAACTACCACTTACCTTCAAAGTATCTTTAACTTATGGAATTCAAATTATTTCTGATTATAGCCTCCCATTTGAACCTATACTTCAGAATGGCTAGAACTGACTGCTTTGTATTAAAAACTAAATAGATGCTAAAACCAGCCCCATCCTGCAGGAGAGCTCTTTATCTGTAATTTTTTAAGATTGTATCATTTACCTGAAAAGCTTCTGATCTCGTTTTCTTAATAGTGTTTCTGAGGGAAAAAAAAATCCATGTTTTTGGCTTTCGTATGGAAATGTATAATAAATAGTAAGTACATAAAACAACTAGGAACTTACATCTAGCCCTGTTCTTGTCACTAAAACCCTAAGGAAATCACCTCACATCTCTGGTTCTCAATTTCCACCCTAGTGATGTTTCACAAATACAGAATCAATCACCCTTAAACTTTTTTTTCCGTTTTGTTTTTGTTTTACAAACAGCACAGACAATTCCAGGATCTTGGCCTTCTCACACTAGGTCAATAGAATTAAGGCTTTCCATTAACCTAACAGTGAAACAAACATTCAAATAGGATGACAATGGATTTTTTTTCCCATTATATTATTAGCAGAAATAATGAAATTGACTCTGATGAGGGGCTAGAAGCAGAAACATGTTTACCTTTAGCCCAGAAGACTGATCTATAGTCTGCATAGTTTGGATAAGGATCAAATGTGTGCTGGTTGCAACATTGTTTCAGCATCTCAAGACCGCCTGTATACCTCACTGATCGTTCTATCCAACTGAACAAGAAGCACCGGAGAAATCTTGGAAAAGTAGTTTTACAAGGAGAAATTAGAAGAAAACATTTATGATCTAATACTCCCTGCATGTCCCCCGCTCCTTGAGCACTAAGCATATAACCACCAGCTTCATACAGCAAAAGTGCAGCTCTTTCTGCCCACAGGTCCCATCCCCGTGCTACTTAAAAAAAATTTTACTAAGTTGCCCCATACAACATCTCAAGAAATCTTAGTTCATTCTAGGCTGTTGTACTAAATGACCCTGCAACAAAATTATAATGCTTTCCTGGAACCAGTCTTTTCAAACCCTCAGATTCTAAATTTCCTGTCTTTTATTGGTCCTGAAATTTCTTGAGCACTGAGTTCCTACCTTCTTTATCTCAATACTGTAATACCCCAGCAACAGGCGAGGCACATGTAATCCCTAATTTTTCATACTTGAACTCAAATACCTCAGTTAGTCTCCATTACCACCTTAAAAGACAAGCTGTTCAATCCATTTTATTGATTGGGAGGAAAGGATCAGAAATGTTAAGTGATTTCCTCAGAATCCATGGATCATAAACGACAGAGGTAAGATTGCATCCTCAAATCTTCTAAAGTTAGAAAAGGTGGGTAATTACAGAGGCAAACTGACTTATAGTATTACCAATAAAATATGTTTTTTAAAAAGAGGAAGATAATGGGGTGCCTGGGCGGCTCAGTGGGTTAAAGCCTCTGCCTTCGGCTCAGGTCATGATCCCAGGGTACTGGGATCCAGCCCCGCATCGGGCTCTCTGCTCAGTGGGGAGCCTGCTTCCTCTCTCTCTCTGCCTGTCTCTCTGCCTACTTGTGATCTTTGTCTGTCAAATAAATAAATAAATATATATTTAAAAAATAAAAAAAATAAAAATAAAAAGAGGAAGATAAAGCGAAAGAAAGCAGAAAGGAAACACTGAAAGAGGACAGGAATTTTAAATTTGCCAATTTGTGTTTCTTGAGTATAAATTCACATCGGGTTAAAAAATAATCTGACATTAGCACGAAATCATTTGAATTGGTCCAGTCTCACCATATTAATAACACTGATATATTTTCAAACTGACAGTACAGCCTTAATTCCTCAGAGTTTACGGTTGTACAGTTACAAATTTCAAGATGGTAATGTCGTGGGAAGTGTTCTTATTAGGGTATATGTATATATTTTTAAAGGAAAAGAAATGGTTTAACCAGTTATACAGCAGTTCTGCCTCTTCATTCTGGCTACCAGATCTATTCCCAAGTGAAATATGTTAAAGGCAGCCTACCATAAGAAAAATACAAATATCCAATAAATGTGGAAAAGAAAAATTTAGAACCCCTGTTACTCAAAGAGTTGGAGGCATCTTTCAAACAAGATACTATTTTTCTAAATTTCTAATTCCAGCTTTTGGTCAAGGCTCAAATTGGAAAACTTTTGTAATTTGTTTTGGCAACACGCGACAAAAGCTTTAAAAATGTGCCTACATTACAGGGGCAGCTGGGTGGCTCAGTGGGTTAAGCCTCTGCCTTGGGCTCAGGTCAAGATCTCAGGGTCCGGGGATGGAGCCCCTCATAGGGCTCCCTGCTCAGCAGGGAGCCTGCTTCCCCCCCCCTCTCTGCCTGCCTCTCTGCCTACTTGTGATCTCTTTGTCAAATAAATAAATAAAATCTTTAAAGAAAAATGTGTCTACACTACAAATAATTTAATTTCTTAAAATTTATCTTTCAGACATGAACAGAAATTCATTAGGATGTTAATCAACTATATCACTCATAATGTGAAAATATGCATATAACCAAAATATCTAATGATCACTGATGGCTTAAATAAATATTGAAGCATTAAAACCATAGAGTACTGTGCAGACATTGCAAAATACACTATATAAGACCAATTAAAGATATAAAGAGAAACTTCCAGAATAGACAAATCTTTAGCAACAGAAAATAGGTTTGTATTTTCCAAAATTTTAACTTGATTATTTTAAGTAGGCTCCACCACCAACATGGGACCCAAACTCATAACCCCAAGATCAAGAGTCCCAGGCACCACCAACTGAGGCAGCCAGGCACTACCTTGACTGTTTCTATAATGGGGGAAATTTCTATTAAAATAACATTAAAAATTATCTAGTAAGTGCGATGGCTATAAGTTAACCTGCATGAGAACAGTAAGTGAACTGGACAAGATCTTTGCAGTCGTTCTACTTATCTTTCTACAATTCCATAATGAATAAACTGATACATCTTATTTTCTAGACAAATCAGAGCTTGTAGTTGCTGCTAGGATTTCCAGAAGGATATTATATTTACATATAAAATAACATATAACCAACTTTGACATTTTACGTCCAACACACTACTTCAGAGAAAACCTGTTCTGCATCATTCAATTTGACAAGCTTTTATAAAAATATAACTTTTCATCCCTATGATAGATCACTCCATGCTCTGGTTAATTTGATCAGCATCAACACTTTAATTACATAATCTGAGTTCCCCATGCCCTTTGGCAACACAAGCCTCAGCCTAACTCCTTTTTTAGTCAGCGAATCTGATTTGGTCTCTAAGGAAGGCTCCAGAAGGACCTGTAGCACGTTTTCCTCCCCATCAGCTGCATTAGAGCACACTCGAAGCATGCCAGTGCAGCACTGAGCCCACATGTCCGTGGGCACATGAGAGATGACAAAATCGTAATTCAATGATGAAATAGCAGCTTACCTAACTTTTTTCAACAGCTGAAATATATGGTTTACCAGTGCATTTAAATATGTGAAAAAAACTTCAATATGTAAGACCAATTAAGATGGTTAGAATGAGCAAATAATTGACGATACTATTAAAATCATTCGTGCCATAACAAATTCAGAATAAAATATTATAGTTCAACTTATGATTAAAATAACACAACTTTTTATCTCCATCTCAAAGAGGATTTTCTGTAAAACAATAAACATCTTAACTCTTCACCATTTTAATAAACAAACGACTGTTTCCAGAATATGCAAGATCTTTGGGGAGCTTGTGAATAAGTCACATAAGCCATTGTAATAACATATGACCAACTTCTCTTTATTTTTACTGACTTAAAAGCAATTGTGGAATCTTAGCTATTTTTATTACATGAAACTTTCTTAGGTTTCCTCAGAAAAGGAAATTATTTAAATGATCAATTGCAAAATTGAATCTCAAATTCAGGCTCAATAATTTTATTTGTTACTTTCCCTTTAATAGGATCATACTGGTTCACTAGTTACTCCTTCAACTGTCTTTGAGCTTTAGGATTCATTACCACCAGAAGGGATGTCTCAGCAAGGAAGCATTCCTGAAATGATTGATATTTAATTAGAGAAGAGGTTTAAATCCATGTTCCTGTGACTTTGGCAGAATGGATTCTATACTTGGGTCTGGCAGACCTAACCCTCACAATGACCTCAGAGATTGTTTAAAAAAAAAAAAAAGAATGGACATCTAATCTCAACAATAGATTGCTGATAAAAGATAATGGATAATGGATAAGCCCCAGCAAAAGAATTACCATCCCTTTCTCTTCTCCCTATCCTCAGGACAGTTTAGTAGCTGAGTAAAGAAAGACTTATTTTGTAGGACAGTAATGAGGACACAGCCTCCCCCTACAACTACAAATGATTTTATCTGTCAGATAATCTAATTTGCTTTTTTTCCTAAATCCTACCTTTGACAACATCTTGGAAAATTCACTGACCAACAATAAACTCAAAGGAAAGAAACAAACAAAAATGAACTATAGCTTTTTTTGTGTGGTTTCAGGAAATGGTTAGAATGAACATCTTCTTCAAAACTGTTTCATGCTGGATTGATATTTTTTAAATCAGGCCAGAGCTCTTGATCTACTTTCTATGATTTTGTTAACAAAAGTCCTATCCTTCAAACAAACTTACTATTCATTAAAATAATAACTAATATTAACATGTAGCTACCTGGCTAGGCATACTTTTAAATGACTAAAGAAATGGTGTTTGAACTAAAAATGGATGTATGCGCACCTGGGTGGCTCAGTCGATTAAGCGTCAGACTCTTGATTTTGGCTCAGGTCATGATCTCAGGATCCTGAGATGGAGGCCTGTATTGGGCTCTCCACTCAGCACAGAGTCTGCTTGGGTTTCTCTCCTTCAGCCCTTCTCCCTGTTCTCTCTCTCTCTCTCAGACAAGTAAATAAATGTTTGAAAATGGATGGGTGTGGGGCGCCTGTGTGGCTCAGTGGGTTAAAGCCTCTGCCTTCAGCTCCAGTCATGGCCTCAGGGTCTTGGGATCGAGCCCCGCATTGGGCTCTCTGCTCAGCAGGGAGCCTGCTTCCCCCCTCTCTCTCTGCCTGCCTATAATCTATCTATATTCTGATAGATGTCTAATCATCTATATTCTGATTAGACATTTACATAAATTTGTCAAAATTTAGTAAAATGTGCCTTTAAAGCTAAGGAAATGCTGAAAAAGAAAAATAAAACTGGCAGCATCACGTTACCTGATTTCAAGCTTTACTACAAAGCTGTGATCACCAAGACAGCATGGTACTGGCATAAAAACAGACACATAGACCAGTGGAACAGAGTAGAGAACCCAGATATGGACCTTCAACTCTATGGTCAAATAATCTTTGACAAAGCAGGAAAAAACATACAGTGGAAAAAAGACAGTCTCTTCAATAAATGGTGCTGGGAAAATTGGACAGCTCTATGTAGAAGAATGAAACTCAACCTTTCTCTTATACTGTACACAAAGATAAACTTGAAATGGATAAAAGACCTCAATGTGAGACAGGAATCCATCAGAATCCTAGAGGAGAACATAGGCAGTAACCTCTTTGATACCAGCCACAGCAACTTCTTTCAAGATATGTCTCCAAAGGCAAAGGAAACAAAAGCGAAAATGAACTTTTGGGACTTCATCAAGATCAAAAGCTTCTGTACAGCAAAGGAAACACTCAACAAAACAAAGAGGCAACCCACAGAACAAGAGAAGATATTTGCAAATGACAGTACAGACAAAAGGCTGGTACCCAGAATCTATAAAGAACTTCTCAAACTCAACACACACAAAACAGATAATCATGTCAAAAAATGGGCAGAAGACCTGAACAGACACTTCTCCAATGAAGACATACAAATGGCTATCAGACACATGAAAAAATGTTCATCATCACTAGCCATCAGGGAGATTCAAATTAAAACCACATTGAGATACCACCTTACACCAGTTAGAATGGCCAAAATGAGCAAGACAGGAAACAACACGTGTTGGAGAAGATGTGGAGAAAGGGGAACCCTCTTACACTGTTGGTGGGAATGCAAGTTGGTGCAATCATTTTGCAAAACAGTGTGGAGATTCCTTAAGAAATTAAAAATAGAGCTTCCCTATGACCCTGCAATAGCACTACTGGGCATTTACCCCAAAGATACTGATGTAGTGAAAAGAAGGGCCATCTGTACCCCAATGTGCATAGCAGCAATGGCCCCGGTCGCCAAACTGTGGAAAGAACCAAGATGCCCTTCAATGGATGAATGGATAAGGAAGATGTGGTCCATATACACTATGGAGTATTATGCTTCCATCAGAAAGCATGTATCAACATGGACGGGACTGGAAGAGATTATGCTGAGTGAATTAAGTCAACCAGAGAGAGTCAATTATCATATGGTTTCACTTATTTGTGGAGCATAACAAATAACATGGAGGACATGGGGAGATGGAGAGGAGAAGGGAGTTGAGGGAAATTGGAAGGGGAGTTGAACCATGAGAGACTACGGACTGAGGGTTTTGAAGGGGTGGGGGGGTGGGAGGTTGGGGGAGCCAGGTGGTGGGTTTTATGGAGGGCACGCATTGCATGGAGCACTGGGTGTGGTGCATAGACAATGAATTCTGTTATACTGAAAAGAAATTAAATAAATAAAAATAAATTTTAAAAATGTGCCTTTAAAATGGCTGTATCTTACTGTGTGTTGATTATATATCAATAAAATTGATTCAAAAATAAAAATGGAATTTGACACCTGAAAAGCCGAGAGTGCTAATAAGGCTTTAAGGAGTTATAGGCCATATTAAGGATTATGTAATTTCCTTTTAAGAATAAAGCTATGAGGGGCGCCTGGGTGGCTCAATGGGTTAAAGCCTCTGCCTTCAGCTCAGATCATGATCCCAGGGTCCTGGGATCGAGCCCCACATCAGACTCTCTGCTCCTCAGGGAGCCTGCTTTCTCCTCTCTCTCTGCCTGCTTCTCTGCCTACTTGCCTACTTGTGATCTCTCTCTCTGTCAAATAAATAAATAAAATATTTAAAAAAAAGAATAAAGCTATGAGAGGATACTGAGTGATGAAGAAATATGATAACAGTTTTGTTTTTAATTTCTGATGTAACAAGGAGTAAATTAACTTGGAAAAGTACACTCGAGAGAGGATTAGGGGACTCTTACAACAAGGCATAGATAGAAGGTCAGTAACAACCTATGTTTGTTGGCAGCAGAGATGGAAAGAAAGGGTTGGATTCAAGAGATGCTTAGAAGGTAAAATCAGCAGGATGTACTAATTATTTGGCAATAATCAGTGGGAAGAATAGTCCCCAATTTTCTGACATGAAGAGTAAGATACTTTGTGTTTGCTGAAATGAGGCAGGCTAAAGAAGGAGCAATCCTAGGTCTTGGACATTTTGAGAGTGGAATGGAGAAAATGGGCCATGGATAAAGAATTTAGAGGGGGTTGCATTCATTTTTAGATAGTGACACAGGTAAAAAATGGACCTACAGGGACACCTGGGTCACTCAGTCAGTTAAGCATCTACTTTCAGCTCAGGTCATGATCCCAGGGTCCTGGGATCAAGCCCTGCCACAGGCTCCCTGCTCAGCAGGGAGTCCGCTTCTCCCTTTCCCTCACCACTCCCCCTGCTTGTGCTCCCTCTCTCTCTCTCTCAAATAAAGTCTTAAAAAACATATAAAACATAAAAGAATTAAAAATGGATTTAGAGAGACAGACCACACACACACACACACACACACACACACACACACACACATACACACACACACACTTGCACAAGCAACTCAAACCACAAATATATTTAAACCGAAGGTTTTATAAGATAACATAGACCAGAATTTTAAAATGCATGTTAACATTCTTTATAATTACTAAATGATATTTTAATCTGATCAAATTTCTTTAAGTTTACTTTAAAAACTCTGTGCTTTATTCCTCTCCTGGCGACTAACAGTTCAGTATCTACCATATACTAGAATATTAAGGCTCCTAAAAGTTCTCTATGTAAAATACAACAATTTTATTGAAATCAGTGTTTCTCAAATTTATTTGAAAACAATGCCCATTTTTGAGCAAGAGGTTTTTGCAGATCTAAGTTGACAGAATATAATTTTTAAAATAGTAATCTATACAATTTTCAAATTGCCTTCTGTTTTACTGCTTATTTCTCTACATGATATCTGGCAGGAATAATGGGAACAACTCTTTTGTCCTGAAAATAGATGCAGTTTTATTATTTAATCCCCAAGTATTTCTTTCTGCCAGAAATTCTTCATGTAAAATCCTCCAATTAATGAATCAGGTCTTTATATTGCTGTATTTTTAGCATTGTTCCTGTACCAGTAAGTCTGCATAAATTTTCCAGGATCCCCTCTGGCTTTAAAATTATGTAACCTCATGCAAAATATATTCATCTTTATCCTTTTTAAAAAATTCCTCATTGCCAGAGTCTTTCTATACTATGAACTTATAACAATAAATTGGTATGACTCTATTGTAAAGCAAAAATATTGGAGCCATGAAATAAAGATGCTTTGGAATTCACCCAAGCTTGATAATGTTCCTTAAAGCCACCATCCAACTAAGACTCATGAGAAAGACCTTAGCATAAATTCAATTTATATCTAAAAGCCCTAATTAGACCCCTGTCGAAGCCATTATCATTAGGCTTTCTATTGTGCTTGGCCACTAGAAGAGTTGTTCTCACTGTGTACAATAAATGAGGAAAACATCTAAACATAACATTTTTGGACTAGAAGGTTCCTTTGAGATTAGCTGTTTCAACCTCTTCAATTTATAGATGAGGAAAAGGAGGTGCAATGAGGTTAAGTGAATTGCTTAAAAGCAGTTTTCAAAATCAAAATTTGTTACATAAATTTAGAGTATATTGTGTGAACCATCAGAAGGTTTTCAAATGCTACAAAATATTTCCCCTAACCATATACATAAAATCAGCTGTACAAAAGAAAAAGAAGAAATAGAAGTACCAAACTTGTTAGATTTAAGTATTTCAGCTGAGATGACAATGTTCATTCCCAATGTCTTCTTTTTCCGTAAAGTTCATTTGTGATGACTTTAAGTGCATAGATCACTAAGTGCAAGAAAATAGAATCACCTATGTTATGAGATACCTTCCTGTTTTATTAAAAAGCAATCTGGCCCATCCTCAACAAACTATTTGCTGAGTTTGCAGTTCAAAACTGAGTTTTCAAAAAGGAGATAAGCAAATAAAATAAGTGCTCTTCATTCTATATCACTTTGTTTTAGATGAAGCAGGAATGGGCCAGGTGAGTGATGATTCAAAAGGAAAACGAGTCAAACAATTTGGTGGATATTGGTTGAGACACAGGAAGGCCTTAACTGAGAGGCTCATTGTATGGGTACAAAATGGGACTGAGCAAGATTTGTTCAAAAATCCATAAAGTCAATGATGCACAGTATTGGAAGAAATGGGGAAAATCATCTAGACTTGACTTCTTCTAAAAATGATGAGAGAACTGAGGTCCAGAGAGGAAAAGTGGCCTACTTGGGTTTTGGGCTAGTCAGTAGACAAGTTTGAACTAGAGGTCAAGTCTCCCGGGTTCTGATAGTTTGACCTCACCACACAGTGAACACAGGGAACACAGGTATCTGCAAATTAACACTTGGGTAGAGAAGTCAAGGATAGAGTAAAAGGCCAGGGAGGATCTGGGCTGCAATCTGAGAGGGTCCCTGGGGTCCCAGAGTATCTGGTTGGTACATCTGGTTCTCTGTATATTAGATGCCCAGAAGCTAGTGCCTTGTGCCAGAAGCTAGTGCTTTGGATTTTTCTATTCCAGAAGTTAAAGTCATTTCTTTCTCTCTCAATCTTTTCTTCCTTAGTGGATTGTTGAAGATGACTGAGAGAGGGTTCACACTGCATAAGCTGTGGTATTATCACTGTCTCCTGTGCCAGGACCTGTAGCTCTGCCTGAAAAGTACCTGACATCCTGAGAACTGTGATTCTACTAAATGAGATCATGGTCTTTGCTTCCACGCCATGATCGTCTCTCACAGGACTCTACTCAGCTCATCCCACTCTCCCAAGTCCAGCCTTCCAAATGCCTTTTCAAAATTGTGATCCTTTGAACACAGAACTAGATGAGGACAAAACTTTACCAGGAAAACAAAAAACAAAAAACAAAAAACTCTGTCATTGCTTTTTGGGCTTGGGCATTTCTAAAGCATTTGTCAAAACCACAACCATTGGACATTCTTTCAGGTATATTGCTATACATGATTGATCTTGCCTTGTCCTCTAAGAACAGGCCATTTGTCCTCAGCTTCCTTTCTAGATTTATTTGAGCATTACTGCTGATTGTAAATCTCAGCTTTTATTATTTTGGCAAATCCACTCACCTAAAGAAGGGATAAACCTCACTCGAATTGTGGGATAGGGTTCCAGGGTCTGGAAGAGGTCAGATGTAATCTAAAAATTAAGAACAACTCCAGAAAGCCAAAGATAACATGAAGCGGGGTGTGTTCAGCATCCAGCTTATACAGGATAGCAGAGGCAGACAAAAGATAAAGTAAGAGGTCAGGAAGGGGTCAAGAAGTTTTTAAACAATACTAATTTGGAAGTGTATTAATAGAAAAGATGAGATTTACATCCTCTGAATTAATAGTCTTCATATACCAGATATTCAACCTTCCCATTTGTCTTTTCAAATCTTCTCAGAAAAATGGATTTGTGGAGAAGTTTACCATGCATAAACCAAACCAGAGTCAGAGTCAGCACAATGGTCCCTCAACTGTAGCTCTATCTCTCTCCTCTCCCTTCAGGGCTGCTCATTTTTTTCTGAGGTCAGCACTGTGGGAACCCTGTGTGCTTCTGTTGCCGCTGGGGACTTGTGACCTCTATCAGTAGTTTTCTTGTCTACCAAACTTCTCTTCTCAGCTTTATTTCAAACCAGAAGGGAAACACCTTCCTCTACCAGTGTCCAGCCACCAACAAGTGTATCAGCCCCAATACCAAAAACTATTCTTGTCCACTTAGTTCTTTTCAATTTGCCACAAGATTATGGTATCTAAGGAGCTGAGGGGGTCATGGCCAAGTGTATTCAGCTCGCTGCATTGGAAACCACTGCCATTCCTCTGAGAATCTCCTCCCTGGTCCCTTCCCACTCATTATTCAGGCCTTGACCCTGAGTTTGGTGCCTCTTTCCAAACTTCAGACATGGTCATAGAGACCTTTTGTTCTTAAAAATGTCTTCGTTCCATCTTGAATTTGGGTTTCAGTCAGGAGATAATGATTTGGACACATTAACGGTATCTATCTGAACCCCAAGTGTGAAGAGACTTCATATTCCTCTAGGTTCCAGGAAGGACCACTGAGCAGGCTGGGTAACAGTCATGGCGATGGCTCGGAGTGTTTCATTTTGAATATTTTGCACTCAGAGGCCACCTCTAATGTGCTCATGCACTATGTCTTTATTAAACTTTGATGATTACACTGACACAGATGATTCTGTACCTTCCTATCTCTTACACAATTCTTTCTATCAAGTAAATGCTTGATTAAATACCTCTTGATTATCAAGATAACAGACAGAACCAATGTTGTGACTAAACCAAAATGGAAAATCATTTATACTGTGTTTGCTTATTTTATATTTACAAGTGGCCATGCACAGAGCTCTTCTTTGAATCCATGCCACTTCAAAATTGTGGTGCTACTGTCAAGCCTCATCAAATCAAATCATTTTCTATCCCACTTCTCTGTAGGATTGCCTCTTTTTCTCTCTACCGTATTGATTAAGAAGATCAATTTTACAATTGACAGAAAGCATCAGACTAAACAGAAATGTGTTCAGTTTTTCCTAAGCTAAAGCTCACTATTTTTTTGCCCATAATTTTCCAGGCTGAAAGAGGTAATTAAACATTCTAGAATAAGAGGTCTTCACTTTGAGCACCAGCTGGCCTGTGGGCTGCCTTTAGCTATAACTATAACCAGGGATGGCAATAATGTTAATGAACTTTAAGCAGAGAAAATGACTAGATAAACAAATAAGGATTGCTTATAGGTAGACTATCACCAGGCTATTAAAGCCAGGTTTAGAGTCTTTTTTGTTGTCGCTCCCATAAAAATAAAGATTGTTCTTATTGTTTTACATTTGTAAAAAAAAAAATTCTTCATAAAACTGAGGATTTTTCAAAAGCGTCTAATAATGCCAGTAAAAGACTTTTCTGCATGGTTCCATTGCCTTGAGAACTCTGATTAAAATATCACCATAGTAAAATAAAATGAATAAAAATAGTACCTTTAGTCGGTCTTATACTCACATAGTCTTGCTAAATAGTACTGCAGCTTGATTTGGATATGAGTCAATGACAGTTCATACCAACAATATACCATGGGGATAATTCTGCAATTCCATCGAGAAGAAACTATTGCATTATAATAACAGAATAGAGGGACGTCTGGGTGGCTCAGTCAGTTAAGTGGCTGCCTTTGGCTGGAGTCATGATCTCAGGGTCCTGGGATTGGGTCCTGATTTGGGCTCCTTGCTCAGCAGGAAACCTGCTTCTCTCTCTGCCTCTGACTGCCACTCTGCCTGCTTGTGCTCTCTCTCTCTCTCTCTCTCT
>RCUC01076828.1:0-11654 GCA_003697995.1 Taxidea taxus jeffersonii
GCTGGAAGAGAAGAGAAAAGCTTCTAGATTGTGCATGAAAGGGAGCATAGGAGGGCCTGAATAGAACTTGGGCCCTGGTGCCTGGCTGTGGGGCTCCAAACCCCAGCTCGACCGCTTAGGAGCTGTGTGACCTTCAGCAGTTTACTCTCCCATTCTGTGCTCCAATTTCTCCATCTGGGAATTCATAACAGCACCTCTCTGACAGGGCGGCTCTGTAGACTCTGTTAACACACCGGAGACACCTGGAATGATGCCTGACACAGAGTGAGTGCTCCGTCTGTGTGTGCCACAATCTCAGGGCCATGCCACTGGATGGGACCCCGCAAGCCGCAAGGTGGACTGGCTGGGGAGAAGCCCCCATCTCCTGACTGGCTTGGAGCCTGGCCTGGAGGACTGGCCCCCCGAAGGCAGCCTTGGATCTCCAGGCCTGATCTGCCAGCCAAGCCCACTCCAGTGTCTCCACCCCACCCACCCCCCTTCTGCCTAGTCTGCCTGTGCTCTGGGGAAGGGCCCCAACCAGAAGGGGTAGGGCAGGAAAGCTGGGACAGGCCCTAATTATGGCAGGGACCCAGGGGGGTGGGTGGGGCAGAGCATTTCCATCCGAGCAAACTCGGCTGCACGGCAGGAACTAACCCTACAGCAGCTGGAGCCACTCCAGGGGCAAGGGCCCTACCTGAATGACCAGAACAGGTGCGGGTGGGTCAGCCCTGGGCCCACGCCACTGTAATTCTGAGTATGTGTCTTGGGGGTGGCTGAAGGGAGAGAATCTAATTCACCTTCAGCAATAGAAAATCTCGAAATTATTTCGTCTGCATTTATGGGTGCAATGACCCCTGTAGCACTTTTATACATCTCTGAAAGTAAAGTTAGGGGCTGACTCATTTGCTTCACACCTTTTTGCTGATGGTGTCGTACTTCCTATATTTGCCTATAATTTTCACAAGTCGCTTTTATTTTTTTATTGTATTTATTGTATGTATGTATGTATGTTTTTTGTGAGAGAGAGAGAGTGTGTAAGGGGGGAGGGGAGGGGCAGAGGGAGAGGGAAAGAGAGAAAACCTTAAGCAGGCTTCACGCCCAGCACAGAGTCTGATGTGGGGCTCCATCTCAGGACTCTGAGATCATGACCTGAGCCAAAATCTAGAGTCGGATGCTTAACCGACTGAGCCACCATGAGTTGCCTTTATAAGCAGGAAACAGGGTGAAGTTGCGTTCCCAGAGGTCTGTGGGCTCAGCCCTCCACCTATGGGCCTCGGGGAATGCAGCCAGAATAGAAGACTCTGTGTCTCCCATCTAGAATCTCAGGGTCTTGTTGGTGAGGTTGGACAAACAAACAAACAAACAAAATCAGGTGATGGAGAGGGAGGTGGTTGTGCCAGACAGCGCTAGTGACCAGATGGCACAAATCCTCAGGGACACCAGTCATGATATTGTCCCAGCCAGGAACCAGGCCTGACAGACAAGCCTGAACCTAGATTCTAGGCTCTAGACCTGGGCGAAGCAGTCCCGGAGCCACTGGCCACAGTGAATGTCACTCATCAGGGATGTATATATAAGTACAGTACATCAGATGTCAAAGACTTAGCATGAAAAATTCCCTTTCTGGAATTTCTAATCTGAATTTCTCATCTGAATGTCAAACAGCTCAGCAGTATTTTTTAACATCAATTTAATGCTGAAATGATAATTTTTTGAATATATTGAATTAAGTAACATATATTATTAAAATGAATCTTGCCTATTTCTATGTACTTTCAATGTGGCTACTAGAAATTTTTAAATGACATACGAGGCTGCATTGTATTTCTGTCGGACAGCACTAATCCACATCCCAGAAAACCCTGGAACACATCTCACAGTCAACAGAACCTGTCAGAGAGCAGTGATGGTGAGTCTGTGTCCCTTGCCAAAAAACAAAGCCCAACCACGGCTCCAGAAGGGAGTTTTTAGTTTCCTGCAGTTTCAGACCCACGAACTGTCCGAAATGCCCTTCTCCCAGGGGTCACTGCTATTTGTCCTTTGAGACAGCTCAGGTGTTACCCTCTTCCAGGAAGACCTCCTGACCACCTCTGTGGCCGGATTGGCTGCCGGTGCTCTGAGTTATGTTCCAACAGTCTGTTTACTCACTCCTGTCCTTCCCTGAGAGCAGCAGTGTGGGCTCTGTCATCTCTGCGTACCCGCGCCCAGTGCAAGGCCTGGCACAGAGCAGGCAGTGGTCAGTGCTTGTGGAACAGGGACAAGAATCCTGCTTTGCTAGAGGGACTCATCACTGCGTTACCTCTGCACACAAGTTCCCCATAACCTCTCCTCGGGTTTCAACTCGGAGGAGCTGACACCCTTAATCTCAGCCTTCCTGCCATGAGTCTCAGCCATGCCTCCTCCCAGAAGCCACCCTGGGTTGGTATCAGGAAGGAAGGGAATGAGCAGAGGGTGAGATGTCCACTGGGGCTAGGGCAGCAGTGGCTGCCTCCTTTATGGCAGCCGAGGTGGCCCATCCAGAGCCGACCTCCAGTCCCCAGCCCAGAACCGTACTCACCAGCGGAAGGAAGGTCAGGAGGGGCCGGACTCTTGGCCGAGCTTTCAGTGTGGCTGTTCCCGACTCACTCACAGAGTCAAACCGATTGTCTCCATAATAGATAGCACCTGGGGGAGAAAAGTGCAGGAGACCATGAGCTGGAGATCAAAGCATGTGGGACGACTGAGTTAACCCACCCCGCAGTTCGGAGGGAGGAGAGCCAGGCCCTGTGGTTGGCCCATCTGACTCAGCTCCGCGCCTCTTACACAATAAGATCCTGTCAATGGGGTGGGTGCTCAGGGGGCCCACTGCAGTGGGGTTGGGAGCGACGCCAGGGGGCTGTTTCCTGGGTCTCCTACAGCGTTCCCAACCTGCCCCAGCAGCATGTTCCTTCTGATCCCCATACAGCTCCCGAGTCTACACTTTGACAAGTGGTCCCTCCTTTAGGTGCCCTGAGATTGTGACCAATGCCCCAGTTAAAGCTTATCTATGAGCGAGCGAGGAACGCAAGGTGACTTTTCTCTCAAGTGTTTGAATTTCTAATCTGGAACAAGCAGAGAAGATGAGGTCACCTGCTGCCCCCAGTGGCCCAGCCTCCACCTTCTGGACTCTTCTAACTCAAGATTTCCTTAGTCCCTGAAACCATCAATGTTTGTGAGCATGGCTCCCCTTCATTGTACCCTTGAAGGCAGAGCAGAAAGAGTGGGACAGTAGGGTCCATGTGACCTAGCACAAATCCCAGCTTGGCTACTTACTGGCAATATCATGTAACCTCTCTGGGCCTCAGTTTTCCTATCTGTACAATGGGAGTGATGTTAGTGCCGACCTTATAGAACTGTTGTGAGGGGCACCTGGGTGGCTCAGTGAGTTAAAGCCTCTGCCTCCAGCTCAGGTTATGATCCCAGGGTCCTGGGATTGAGCCCCACATTGGGTTCTCTGCTCAGCGGGAAGCCTGCTTCCCTCTCTCTCTCTGCCTGCCTCTCTGCCTACTTGTGATCTCTGCCTGTCAAATAAATAAATAAAATCTTTAAAAAAAATAAATAAAAAAAAAAAAAGAACTGTTGTAAGGAGTTAGTGTGGCCCACACATAGTAAGAGCTCAGCAAATGTGGTCCCTTCCCCTGTAGGAGAATGATACAAAGACCTTTCTCTTCCTCTAGTTACTGGGTCTGTATTCTGGGCCTGCTTTCTTTCTTTCTTTCAAGATTTTATTTATTTATTGGAGATAGAGAGCACAAGCAGGAGGAGAGGCAGAGGGAGAGGGAGAAGCAGGCCTCCCCATGAGCAGGGAGCCCGATGTGGGGTTCAATCCCAGGATACTGGAGTCATGGCCTAAGCTAAAGGCATACGCTTAACTGACTGAGCCATCCAGGCACCCTTGGGATGTTTCTGCAATAGTGGGGAGGCTGTGAGAAGCCATTCACACTTCCTCAACCAATCTTCCTCATGACCCCTAATGCTCATTGATAAGGATTTCATAGACTGTCCCAGGTTCACACTGTCACCTCCTAGAAGCAGGGGTCACTGTGGACTTCCTACTATGTTGGTCATGAGCAAGAAGGGCTTTCACCCCTTTAACAGGGCACGAGGGACTTTTGGTTCCTCTATAGCCAAAGGGGAAAGAGAAGAAAAGTCAGAATCCCAAAACTAGAACACTGAACAAATTGTGATTACTTTTCCCGTTGCACGTGACTCCAGAAGCAAACTGCAAGCCAAAAGATTTATTCAAGAGAGACTGGGCTTGTCAGGGAAGTCCTGAGATCAGAATACATTCACCCCAAATTCCCACACCTATAGCCACGCCCCCTCTCTATGGGAGAATCTGGGGTTTTGAATGTGACATAAAGTCTCTTGAGACCATCACATCAACTGAATCCAGAGCTCTTTGTGTGCTTGCCCTCCAGGCAGGGAGTGACTGGAACGTTCAAGATTCTCCACCTCTTGAAAAGGGGCCAAAAGGACGAGTTCTTTGTGTGTGCCACAGTCCCCAGTAACTCCGGTTCCCAGCAGGGCCCTGCCCAGCGCACTCCAGGAAGACATGGTTGCCAAGTCCCTACCAGGCGCCACACCTGAGCTTGGAGATCAAGATGCTAGGGAGCAGGTGGGGGGAGGGCAGGAGGGGAAGCATAGGAGTGCAGATCTGGCCCAATCAAAAATCACAAAAGTGGAAGATAACAGGAAAATCCCAACAACGACGGCTCTTGCTAAGGCCCACCTATTCTCTCTGGCTTCTAAGGGTTTGCATGTTGACACCAGGATCCCCTGGGACATTCCCCAGATAGTGGTGTTCAGACACCAAAGTCTAAATCCAACTTGCGTGATATGCTGCTGGGCCCTTACTAGGACTGGGGGTGGGGTGGGATTAACGCAGAGATAGCAAGAGAGGCAGGCTCCCAGGCTGACCTTTTCTCTAATCATCTCATCTCTGCGCTAGTGTTGGGATCTATGGGGCCTCCTTTCTACAGCCAAATTGTCCTAACATCAATGGCTGGTGTTACCGTGTGCCTAGGCGCTTTGGAAGGGAGCACCCTGGCAAGGGGATCCCTGGGACAGCAGTAATAATATAGTAACGGGTAAAACTTACTGAGCACTTTTAATGGGCCGGGCACTGTCCTAGGCATCTTGCACATTAGGCATTCACTTAATTTTTGAAACAGTTCCATTTTAAACTGGGACAATCATCATTGCAATTGGGACAGTCATCATCCCCATTTTACAGATGAAGAAATGGGGGCACAGAGAGAGGTCTAAGAACTTGCCCGAAGCCTCTAAAGCCAGGGTTTCTGCTGCAGGGCTGATTTCTGAATGATGACCTGTCCCGGTTCCAGAGTAGGGAACCTAATACCGCTGTGTACAGGGTGGGGGGTTAGGGGCGGGGTGGGGAGCTATTTGGGGGTAAGAGAGTCTTGGCTGCAGCTCTGAAGCAGCTCTGGGAAGGGGCGGGGCAGAGCCCAATCTGACTTGCACGCAGGTGCACGGGCTCTAACCACCTCACAGATTCCACAGTTCTAACTGCCTCATAGATCCCATGACTCAGCCCTGACTGGGAGGCGCTGTTGTCCTGGTTTGTGGTCATTTTCAGCAAGGGAACCCTTTCTAAAAATACAGTCGATCTCTGGGAAAGCGATCGAAGGCAAGAGGCTGTGCTTGAGGCCCCGGTGGCTCCTTCCCCACCAGGGTGCTTCTGGGCAATTCAGTTTGGCTCCCCAGAACTAAGAGACATGCCTGGGGTCAGGGCAGGGAGTATGGTGACAGAGTCGGAGTGGTGTGAGGTGAGAAACGGTCCACTGGCCACTGCTGGCTCTCAAGATGGCAGGAGCCATGAGCCAAGGAATGCGGGTGGCTTCTAGAAGTCGGAAAAACTGAGAAAACAGACTCTCCTCTGCAGCCTCTGGGAAGGAACAGAGTCTCACGGACATGTTAATGTTAGCCCCGTGAGCTCTGAGCTCAGTGTCAGACTTCTGACCGACGGAACTTCAGATAATAAATGCATGTCATTTGAAGAAAAAACAAGACAAAACAAAAAAGACATGTGGCCAGGCTTTCCCTGGGCCCCTCATGCCTGGGCTCAGTTCCTGACTGAGGCACACCGTCAGGTGAGACAAGAGGGGCCACCACCACCAGCTGGGTCCTCCACGGGTTCAAGGTCAGGGCTGGGGCTTTCTAACCCTCAAGACCGAGGTCCAAACTAAACAGAGAGACAATAGAATCCAACTTGGGGCTTTTCCCATGGAAGTAAATGAACTAGGCTCAAGTCACAGTCTCAGGGGTGCTAGAATGGACCTTCCTGAGAAGCAGCCTCCTCCTCACCTGAAGAGGTAAAGGAGGGCAAGGCCAGATCTTGAGGAGGGAAGGGGAGGTGAGCAGGTGGAGGGAGTGACAAAGAGGAAGCTGGACATCTTGCCCTCTGAGGACATGGTGAGGCTGCTCAATAAGAAATGATCCCAATCTACCGTCTTGCCCACCCTGAAACCTGGAAACTCCCTCTGCATCTGTCTTTTTACTTGGCCCCTTGCCCACCGGAAGAGTCCTTGGGGATCTCGAGCTTGCCACATGGCCCAGGGGGACACCGGGAACATCCCAGCAGGATTCAGAAGACAGGGAAGTGGAGAGAGCCACCAGGGACCCAGAAGCTTCCAGAGAAAGGGGGCATCTTCGGGAACCCCCCGGGGCCATTCCAGCAGCCAAGTAGACTTAGGAGGTGCCAGGGGCAGGGTCTGAGCAAAGCCGGAGCCCCAGGTGGACCACAGCCCTGTCAAGGCACAAAGCATTTCTGCCCGGCAAACTCATCTTAAATGAGCACAGTGATAAGGGAGGAGGAAATTCAGAGCTGCCTCCCCATACCCAAACCCGATCTTTAAAACAATCCCAGCTTTCCCCCCAAATGAAATCCTCTTCCTGACAGGCCTGTGCCCAGGATCCCTTTGCATTTGGTTACATTTCTCTCTCACAGATGGATGGGAAACAAAGGCAGCTTTTCATTTATGCTTCCTCCAGGATCTGAGTTCACATAAATCCCATCTCATATCCAGAAACCTGGTTCAAAAATAACTCTTGGTGGCCCCACGTGTTTCAGCAGGAAGACATCCCCTCGGACCTCAGGCCTCAGCAACCTAGCTGGGTGAGGGGGCAGGTTGTGCAGGGGCCCGGGCTGTGGGTTTAGGAATCAGTAGAGCCTGGTTCCAGTCCTGGCTCCATCACTTATTCACTGTGGGCCTCGGGCAAGTTTCTAGGTCTCTGGGAGGCTAGCCCTCATCTTTGTAACTGTGGGTGATGATCCCGACTTGGGGGGCGGGCTGGGTGAGGCTAAGTGAGAGACACAGTGTACAGCAGGTAAGCACAGCGCCTAGCAGATAATTTCTGCTCAGTAACCGTCATCATCACCACTGCCCTCATCATTGTGCTCCCTCTGCCCCCCCTTAGCTTGCTCGGGCAAGGGTTTGGCTCTAAGCTCGAATCACAGCAAATTAAGGGTAAATAGCTATGCCCCTGGGTGTGAGCCATGGGGAGGCAGGTGGCCCTTTGCTCTCATGTCAGGGAGGACTCTGAATGCAGACATTTGGGGCTACTCTTGGCAGATGGGAAGACAGAGGATCCGCGTGGGTGGGGCAGGCTCAAGGTCACAGAGCAGTCCCGGTGCCAGGACCCAAACAGGGTGCTTGACTTGTAATGCTGGGCTCCGGGCACAAATGATGACTGCCTTACATATGGCACACAGCTTGCTGCCTCTCCCCAAACTGGTTCTCTTAGTGAGTGTGTGTGTGTGTGTGTGTGTGTGTGTGTAAGTGCAGTGGGGTGGGTGGGGTGGCCTGCTTTGGGGAAGCTGAGGGCTGGGCCCAGCTGCTGCCTCCCTCCCAGCCCTCCCTTTCTCCCCTTCTTGCCAAAAGGAGCAGCATCTCAGTGGGTCTTTGGCATTTCTTTTCTCCCAGAGTTCCGGGTCGAAAGCCCGGTAAAATGCCTTTCCTTGCCCAGCCACAAAGCAGCCACAGATCTCCTTGGAGGCTGAGGCTTAGGACAGTCCTTTAGCTCTTTCCCCAAATCCTAGACAGGTCTGAACTAGAGAGAAAATTAATAATAAAAATGCAAACGTCTAACATCTATTAAGCAAGTATTACGAGCTTGGTGTGATCTGAAGTGCTCTGTGCATTCTCATTCACAGACCTTGGGAGAGGCACTCTCATTATGCCCATTTTGCAGGTGAAGAAACTGAGACTCAGAGAGGTTAGGTCCCTGCCTGAGGGCCCACAGCTGGTGAATGAAAGGGGCCAGGATTCAAGCCTAGGCGACCTGACTCTAGGACCCTCTGGCCACAGCCAGAACAGCGGGGAAATAAGGAAGGGGTCTGGCACCTCTTCCCTCTGTCTCCAGTTTTTCCAGACACTCAGAATGAGGTGCCACCTAGAGGAAACAAATGGACCTAGGAATCAGCTCTGGGGTCACATGGTGGCTCCTCAGTGTGTTGCCTGAGGATGTGGGGGCACTTTCTTGGGCTTTGTTTCCCCACCTATCCAATTGGGACCATTACTCTCCTATGTTGCAGGAAGCCTCCCACAATCAGAGAGAAAGGAGCTGGCAAGGACAAGAGGAGGGCTGGGGTGATGGTGTGTGGTCCCAAATTGCTGGAAGCCCCCAAAGGGCCCCAAGTGCACTGGCCCCAGGGTCTAATCCTAGGGGCTTTGGAGCGGTGGGTCTGTAGCTAAGGGGGTTTGTTGCCTTGACACAGAATAAGCCAGAACCCCCAAACCGAACCCCCACCTCCACCCCATGGAGATGGAGCATCCAGTCCTTGGTCACTAAGGAGCCCCAGCCTTTCAGGAAAGCAGCAGGTGGGCCCCACAAAGGTAACCCACAAATGACATTATGAGGCCCTTCCTTGCTAATTAACAGGTCCACATGACAGAAACCTGAAAAGGCCAGTCTGTCCCAGCAAGCCCCAGCAGGCCTGACCCAGGCAACAGAGAGAGGCCTTTGTCCAAGGGCAGAGGGGACACAGCAGGTTGGGCTGGGCCTGAGCAGGAAGCCACGGGTAGAGTCAGGAAGGCGGTGGGAGGTGGGGTGGGGGATGGAGTCTGGGGAGGGGGCAGAGCGCTGTGGCCTTAGGGGCAGGGCCTAGAGGAGGCCGCTCCTCTGACCCTGCCCTCTGCTTCCTAGTTAGGATGCCCTGCTCAGAGTACATTCTGCAGACTCACCCAAGCACTTCACCTGGGGACTCGCTGGAAATGAAGTCTCCCCCCATTCCGAAGCTACTGTGTCAGAATCTGATCTTAACAAGGCCCCAGGTGACCATGCACAGCAACATTTGAGCTACCCTGAGCCGAAATGACTGTCTTTTCACCTACCTGAGCCTTTTGACTCTGCTAACATATGGAGTTTTAAGATTGTATTTATTTATTTGACAGAGAGAGACACATCGAGAGAGGGAACAGAAGCAGGGGGAGTGGGAGAGGGGAAGCAGCCTTCCTGCCAAGCAGGAAGCCCAATGCCAGCTCCATCCCAGAACCCTGGGATCATGACCTGAGCTGAAGGCAGATGCTTAGCCAACTGAGCCACCCAGGCTCCCCTAACATATGTAGTTTTTAGCATGGTGCCTGGGTCAGTAAATAACTGATAATAATAATAAAGATGATATTATTGTTACCGCTGCTCATGTGTCTGCTGGAGAGAAGGGGTACCCCGGAGCTGGTCTATTGTGGTCAAGGAAGAGCCTGGCCTTCTGGAATTGAACCACAGGGACGAAGGGAGCTTGGGTAATGGGCGTGTATGTGTGCACTGACCTGCCAGCTAACCTCAGTGAACCTCCAGGGGACAGAAGGAAACAGCAGTCTCCTTCACACCCCTGCAAGGCCCAGGTCAGCTCTCAGGAGGCTGAGGCCAGCCTGGCCCAGGCAGGGACTAGGCGCTCAGCTCCAAGGGTTCACAGCTTCCTACCTTTCAGTCTGGCCTGAGACCCAAGGTCAGGGGCCCCCAGAAGCATGGATGCCAGGACCATCAGCCAACCTTAGGGATCATTGGGGTTCCCTGGCCCGAGCTGGCTTCAGTCTCTGCCCATTTATTTAGACCTACAGGAAGTCCTAGCCCAGTGATTCTGAGTGGGACCCCAGGAAACTGCATCTGTAATAAGTATCCTATGTGGTTGTGACAAAAGCAATTTACATTTGGTGGAAACAAGGCAAGAAAGAGAGGATGACCTATTTCTGGGATGGGGTGCTGTGGTGGGGAATAAAGAAGGTGGGCTAACTCATCCAAGAAGTAAGGGAGAAGTCCAGAAGGACAGACAGCCTTGTTTCTGGCTGCAGCAGCCCGTCCCTGATCACGGAATTTGCAAAGATCCACATCTCTGCCTTCTCAAGCTTTTCAAAAACAATCTCCTGGCCTTTTAAGACCCCTCTGTGGGCTGGTGGGTAGGGAGCAGGAGGCTTCATTAGGATTGCATCTGCACTAAGTGAAGCTCTCCCAACAGTTATTAGAATATATGTCAAGGAAATTGTTTAAAGAAAAACAGCGGTCACCGCTTTCACATGACTGTTTGCATTTTACCCACTGCACCCAGCCTACCCTTATGCAAACAGATTTTTTACATGCTATAGCCACAGAGCGGCAAGTTACCCCTTAATTCCCGTCCACACCTCTGGATTGATATCTCCCCTCCGTTCCTCCACACCACCCCCACCCCGTTCTCCAGGGCCCAATACCACCAGCATCTCAGAGAATGCCACGGACTCAGGGATCCTACGGAATGCTAATCTCAGCCCCTTTGAGGCCTTAAGATGGCCTCGGATTCCTCTGGTCTACAGCAGTGTTAGGAAGAGACGCTGAAGCTGGCAAGGGCAGGAAGCGCACAGAGTCGAAATGACCTGAACATGATAAATCATACAGTAGTCATCCTATATTTTCTGGGAAGGCCCAGCTAGTAAATATCTTGGGCTTTGTGGGCCACACCGTCTCTGCGGAGGCTACACAGCAATGCCACTGCAACATGAAAGCAGCCACAGACAATATATAAGTCATGGGCATGACTGGCTGTTTTAATAAAACTTTATTTGTGAAAACAAGCCAGGGGTCAGATTTGAGCCAGGGCTATAGTTTGCCAATTCTTACTTTTAGGGCTTTTCTTTTTCTTTCTTTTTTTTTTTTTTTAGAGATTTAATTTATTTGACAGAAATCACAAGTAGGCAGAGAGGCAGGCAGAGAGGAAGGGAAGCAGGCTCCCGCCGAGCAGAGAGCCTGACGTGGGGCTCGATCCCAGCACCCTGGGATCAGACCCGAGCCGAAGGCAGAGGCTTTAACCCACTGAGCCACTCAGGTGCCCTTAGGGCTTTTCTTTTAAGGAGTCTTCAAACCACTGTCATGTACAAACCTGAAGCAGCCATTCTCCAGACCATCTAGACACCATCCCCATTTCACAGAAGAAAAAAACCAAGGCCCAGGGAGTGGCTAGCCTTCACTTTATAGACAGAGACAGGTCTGGTATCTCCATCCCATCACAGAATCTCCAACACTGGTCCCTCCCCTCCCAACTCCTAGCACATGTCCTTTTCAGCAGGGAAGAGGCCCTGGGCCACACCCACTGGCACCCTGGGGAACACCCCGGAAACACTGAGGGGCCATCCCACTGGGTGCATGTTGTTTTCCACCCCTCC
>RCUC01076833.1:0-10075 GCA_003697995.1 Taxidea taxus jeffersonii
GGGAGGCCCAAGGTTACTCACTGAGCTTAGGGAGAAAATATTCTTCCACTCTACATTTAGGAAAATTTAAAACTAAGCCTTACAATATTTACTGTACTGATTAGAATCTACTGAATCAATTGTTCTATGACCATTAACTCACCTCATATTGAAAAGGAAACTGCTACCAGTGTATAATTTACTATAAACTAGGATTTTTATTGTATTCTTACCAAAAGGCCTTTTTTAGACTTGGTCAGACATAGCAAAGATTTTTATCATGTGTGTTAGTCCTATGCCTATGTGAAAAAGAAGATAAAAGTAAAATCAAGGTTGCACATGCTCTGCATGGCAACTGTCTCACCATGGGAAACATACTCAAATTTTTTTACTGGAATGGAGTGGGAAATTAAAATGGAAAAAAGTTTAAGACCACCTTGAATGAAGGTAATGTCATATTTTAATGTGAGGTCCAGAACAAGTATTCCTAAAACTCTCCAGTTTACAGATACCTCTGGGAGCCAGATGGCTCCCTCTCCTGCCAGGACACCCAGAGAACCTTACCCATTGGAATGGCACCTATCATGGGAGAATGTCCCTGGAGAGCAGAACAAAGGGTCTCTCTTTCCCATACAGCATGTTGGAGCTGGCTGGGGCCATGACCCTGGAAAGCCATTTCTCCCATAGGCCTACAGGCTTGTTCTGGCCCTGTGATTTTTGTTTTGTTTCTTTGGGTTGGTTGGTGCCAGAAATATATTTTTTAAAACTGAGTTGGAAGCATGAGGTGAGGCTTGAACTGACCCTAACTTGACATTCACATTCCCTGTTTTCTCCTGAAGGCACTTGAGTTTGCTACTTCACTCTGTCAGTACTTAGACTCCAAATTTTAGAACACTAAACTGGTTCTTTAGGCTAATGAAATACTTAATTCTTTGGGGCTATATGTGGGAAGAACCACCCTCTTGGTATAATGAGTTTGGGGCCCACTTCAACACCAAGCTTCCTGCTAGCTGGACGCTTGTGTTTTTTTGTTTTGTTTTGTTTTGTTTTGTTTCATTTTGTTTAACCAATTATGGTTAAACTTTATGCTCCTCAATTAGTGGATATTGTTCACAAATCAGAAAACACATTTCAATAAACTTGCATATAAATGCTAGATTATGAAATAATTTTTAAGCCTCAGTATGTTGACTGGAACACTGCTGATGAGGATGATAATAAAATAATAATTTATTTTGTGCATCATATATAACAAGTGAAGCCCTCTTTCTCATCTTAATAAATCAATGGGGTAAATATTCAGCTCTAATTTTGCAGTTGCAGAGACTGAAGCACAAACAAGTTATTCAACCCTTCATAAAGATCATAAACATTATAACAAGTGTTTGGGGGGATTTGAACAAAGATTTTGGAGGGATTTTCCCATGCTTTTTCTATTATGCTACACTGTCTCTTTTAATGCAAAATTAACAAATGTAAATGAAGAAAATAGTAGAGATAATGAGAGTTGCCTGCCTCAAGCATACTGTTTTTAGAATACTAGAAATAGTTTCTTTTGATTGCAATATAGTAATAGATAATGGCTTATATGGTATTTCTTCTTTGGAGGTGTATTTGGAACTAACTGGCCAAAGGCCATCCATTCAATATTTATTGAGAATATTATTCACAAAACACTATTTTGGATCATGGAAGAGAAAAATGACAAAAGAGCTCACACCAACAAGCAAGATGATTTGGCATAAATTTTATCCTTCAAAAATCTATGTGAGAGTAGACGGTAGGTTATCCTTCTTTTACAAGAGAAAACAAAAATTAGTGATCTTCTGAATTAGAATGGAAAAATATACCCTTGAAAAGACATTCTATTTGGCATTAAGAAAGCTTGTCATTCTTAGACCCGCAGAGCATCAGAGCAAGAAGGGCCCTTGGAGGTTGTTTGGTCTTCAGGTCCCTGGAAGTGCCAGAGGGTCATGATTTTGTAGTGTGACTACACTACACTAGTGTGACTTGCCCATCGACATGTATCCTTGATTCACATCTTTTTCATTATGTTACAGACATAAATTTCCATTTTATCTCCCATATGTTTTTAAAAATCCTTACAACATCCCATTAAAAGATTTAAAACGGTTACTTACTCTTTGATTTAGAATATGGCCATATTTTCAATATTCTAAATAACACTATCAAAAATATCTTTAGTTTGTATTGACAATTATTCTTATAGAACGAGTAAAGAAATGGCACAGTAGTTAAGATTTACATCCTGAACCCTTATGCACTGTTGGTGGGAATGTAAGTTGGTGCAGCCTCTATGGAAACAGGTATGGGGATTCTTCAAAAATTAACAATAGATCTCTACATGATCCACCAATTCCACCTCTGGGCATTTATCCAAAGGAAACAAACATACTAACTCAAATATGTATATGTACCTCCATGTTCACCACACACTATTTACAATAGCCAAAACATGGAAGCAACCTAAGCAAACATTGATGGATGAATGACAAAGAGCATATATGATATAAATAAGTATAAATGTGATATAAATTAAATGAATAGGATATAAATGTTGGTAAAAGACAATATATGATAGATAACACAAACACATATAATGGGATATTTTCAGCCATAAAAAAGAAGGAAATCTTGTCATCTGTGACATCATGGATGGACCTTGAGGGTGTTATGCCAAATTAAATAAATTGAACAAAGAAAGAAAAATGCCATAAGCTCTCACATGTGAAATTATAAAAGAAATAAAAACAACAGAACTCAAAGAAACAAGTTTGATGACTGTCAAAGGTGGGGGTTGATAGGTGAGCAAAGTTGGAGAAGATCAAAGATCAAAGTTACGAATTTCCAGTTTTAAAATAAATAATTCATGGAGATGTAATATACAGCATGGTAATTATAATAAATCTATATTTAAAAGTTGTTAAGCGGAGGGGCCCCTGGGTGATTCAGGGGGTTAAGCCTCTGCCTTCAGCTCAGGTCATGATCTCAGGGTCCTGGGATCGAGCCCCGCATCCGGGTCTCTGCTCAGCCGGGAGCCTGCTTCCCCCTCTCTCTCTGCCTACCTCTCTGCCTGCTTGTGATCTCTCTCTATGTCAAATAAATAAATAAAATCTTTTAAAAAAAAGTTGTTAAGCAGGTAGATCTTAAAAGTTCTCGTCACAAGAAAGAAAACTGTAACTATGTGAGGTGATAGATGTTAAGTAGACTTAGTGTGCTGATCATTTCACAATGTACAAAAATATCAAATCATTGTGTTGCACACCTGAAAGTAATAAATGTTGTATGCAAATTATATCACAACTAAAAAAAGTATCTGACAAAATTCAGGGATGTCCTCACAATGTCCATAAATGGTAACAATTTTATTCATAGATTAGTCTGAATCTGAATCTGAATATGATTAGATTGATGAATGTAATTAGATTAATGGATGAATATGAATAGATTGATATGAATATGAATTAATATTCTCACTATTCCTAAAATAATATTAATTATATTGAATATGCTATGGTATGTTTATTTGTAGTATTTTTAAATAATTAAATGTTATAGATTATTTCTGAATTAGCTATTAGCCTTTTGAGATTATCTCTTAAGACAAAAATATCAGACCTTGTCTATTAGCTGTTGGAGTCAACTCCTATAAGCCTCGGTTTCCTTAAATATAAAAAGTATAATAATACCTATTTCATGGACTTAAGAGAATCAAATAGGATAAAGTGAATAAAGTGCCTGAAGCATACTGAGAGCCGGCATCATTCTCATCAGCATCCTTCATGTCATCATCACCTCTGTCAGAATCTGCCCTGAGGAAGGATCAATGGGTCAAACAGTACAAAAATGTTCCTGTCCTTTTGACACCTGACAGATTACTGTGAAATATTATTTTTTTTTTTAACTGTGCTGAGCAGAAGTCACATGTAGAAGCCATTGTCACTGTCCTTGGCAGACAGCATTTGCACCCTTGGATGTTTCCAAGAATAGAAAACAGTAAGCAGATAATCTGAAATCTAGTCCCTGCCCTATTGCTTCTGAACACAAAGTGGCCTTGCATAGGAGACTGGAAATGATCACAGCTAGCCCCTTCCCACATTATTGCTGGGAGCACCAATAGCATGTAGGAAAGAACTTCACCTATAGGACTACACATGTCCCACTTGCAATTACAATACCTGTTCCTTAATTTGTGTCCTCCTTTCTCTGGGGTGCAAAAGGAGCAGCCAGTGGATCAGGGGCATAAGCCGGCAAATGAAAGGAGAGGGAGGGCTTTGGAAACCTGGTGGGCATGAGAGAAGGAGGACAAGCTACAACTTTGAAATACTGTACTATACTCTCTGTCTTCCTACTGGCATTGCCCACACCATGCACAGCTGGATGAGAAGGGAGCTGAGCCTTCATTAAGTGTGCTCCTCCACTACTGGCCCCACCAGGAAGGCAGGGGCAGGAGATTGGTTTGGAGGGCTCCACCCCTAGTGGTTGTGTCCCTGCACTGCCATCCTGACCACAGACAAAGGGGTGGGAAGTAGTGCTGAACATCTGTGATTTGACCAGAGCTGAAGAAGGTGGACAGAGGAACGGAAAAGGGGCTTTAGGAGCTTTGACTGCTCGCTGCACAACCAAGGCCCCCATGGCTGATGAAGAGGTTGAAGGGTTGTGCCTTCATTCACTGGAGTCCATGCGGAGCATGCTGAAGAGGGGAGAGGATATAGCATGTGGCATTGAAATGCTGTGCCTTCTTTACCTGTGCCCCTTGGCCCTGCCCAAGATCAATAGCAGAGTGTTACGTTTGTTTTCTGATGCAGAAAATTCACACTCCTCACTGAGTTTTACAAGTGAAATATTTGTGTTGAGTTTGCTCACTGCTCAGAATTCTCACAAATGAGTGTTCAGTCCATGTGTTCTCCACACCCTCCTGGCTCTTAATGTGCATGGCAGGCCTGAGTTTTGCTTACCAAGGTACCTTCCTTCTCTGGGACTTCTGGGTTGGCTGTAAAGGGCACAACCAGACCATCCATGCCTGTTCCTGTCCTGCTCCAGTACTCTCCTCACTTCACAGTTGAGGAGATGGTGTTGGCATGGTGTAGGGAAATTTCTAGAGACTTAGTCGGTAACCTACCTGCCAGGGTCCTCTGTTTAGCAACTTGTGTGCTCCCCAGAGTCTGCTCACTGAAAGGACACTTAAGGACACTATTTGGAAAACACATTTAAACCGAGTACCAGGGCATAGTAAACTTAGGAATCATTTTAAATAATAGTGATAAAATGCTATGTGATTCACAATGAATGTGACTTTCCTAAGTGATCAATCAACACTGTTCTCATTTCTGTGTCACCTGGAACAGCTAGATCTCTATGGATTGGGGGTTACAAAGGAGCAATGCCTGCCAGTGTGGACTGTGGGCACAGGACGTGGGTCCACTTACCACAGCTGTCCGGCGTCTGCTGAGGGAGACAGTGCAGGACTGCGAAGACACACCTGCAAAGGCGGCAGCTGTGGTAGGTCCAGGCTCCATGCATGAGTGCGCCGCATTCACTGAGGAGACAGAGAGGCGGTGTCAGCCCTTCTGGTTTGTGTGCACTACCCATGCCCAAATCCCACCCTGCCTGTCCTCTCCACCCTTGGTGTCCACTCCCAGACATGCCCAGCCCCACACGGCCTCTGCACCTGCTCCCATCCACACCCCACTCCCCTCCCCCACGTGCTACCCTGTAGGCCCCCCTACCCACACCCACTCCCCTCTGCAAGGTCAAGCCCCCTTCTCCCCTCACCCCCTCCCATGTCCCTGCCCCACTTGCAGGCAGGCTCCTGCATGGGCCCACCTATGCCTCTGGTCATGCTCACAATAACGGCCAGTGAAGTGGGCAGGACATATGCAGAAGCTGCCCAGCACGCAGGTGCCACCATTCCTACAGCAGCTGAGCCTTGGGGGCACACCTGTGGGAGGGAGGCCTGAGTGTTCCAAGTCTGCCTGCTTCCTGTCCCTTTGCCTTAGACTACCCCTGAGAGGGCCTCATGAGATTGCCTGGAGAGGCAATAAAATTTAACTCCCTGCCAAGTGTGTTTATTCAGGTAGACCCTACTTGTTAATTTAAGGATTAAAAACAAACTGCCAGGGGTACTGGAGGGTCAGGAAGCAGCTCTAGGACCCAAGGAGAAACCCTCGCCCCTGCAAATAGGATTTTCTCTCTCCTTTCCTTTCATATGTTAAAGTCAGGCCGTGACTTCCCTGGACAGTGATTAAAAACAGGCCTTCAAGGCGGGGACCACCCACAGTGGGATGACTACAGAAAACCCTCCCAACCTCTTGTCCCGCCAGGGGGACAAGGCCCCTCCCCCCACCCAGCCTCCCAGAGACATGGGGTCTGGAGCCTGAGAGTCTGCAATAAGCCAAGCAAGGGCCTGCTTTTAACTTGGGTTGGAATCTTTGTTTTGAATATATTTAAATCACACTCCTGTAGACCTGAGCAAATGCAATATTGTACCACTGAAAGAGTAAAACTTGTTTTCACAGCAAAAGAGCACCTCACTAGGACATATTTTTCACTTTATAATATATCCTCATGTGATAAATGTGATAAATTGTGGTTTGTTGGGTTTTTCATTTTATTCTTAATCTATTCCAGGTTGTTCTTAAATCTTAAACTGGGAGGACAGTAATGGAGATGACCAGAAAGGTTTTTGGGGGACAATGCCACTTACGACCTGAGAAAGCCCTGAAGTAGGTACTTGAATCCTGCGGCTGCCACCCATCCATGCTTCCATTCCCCTTCCCCAAATTATTCAGGATCCAGTTGAGTGTTTCCTGCTGGAGCTTCTGGGCTGTAGCATTGTTGATTTCTTCTCTGTTACCTTTATGTTTCTCTTTTTGATAATCTTTTAAAAACATTGAAAATGTGAGACTGATGATGATTAAGAAATAAATGTACAATAAAAAGAGACTATAAATAAAATGCTTCTTACTGTTGTCTCCCAAGTGGATGATGTGTAATGCCAAACTGACAAAAAACAGAAGCCTAGAATGTTTAAAGAAAATTATTGGTTTAAATATTAAAAGTAAAAGTAGAAATGTCCATAAGCTTAAAATGTAAAGCATATATAAATATATAAACATGTATAAAACATATATGTGTATATATACATATATAAATATATATAGAAAAGTTTATATATGCATATATGTATATATGTGTGTATATATAAATATATATAAAACATACATATAACCTATGTAAAATGTAAATCATATATAAACATAAATATATACAAATTTAACATTTAATAAATATTATGCCATCATTCTATAACTTGTAGGTGTAACTTAATTAATGTCGTCATGACTTAGAAAGATTTTGAGACCAAAAAAGTGTGCATGTCCTTTAATGAGAAAGAACATTTGTGCATATGCTGCAGTTTATTCTGAAGGCTTTTAAATGCCCCTCTCAGCCCTCAGATCTGAATGATGTGTGTCCTTACCTAACTGGGTGTCTCCGGCTCATTTCCCACTGGCACATCGTCTGGTGTGAAAGTCTCCTTCTCTCATCAGTACTTTGAAGATCAATTTCCAAGGGAGTGCAGATCAGTTTCCAAGGAAGTAGAGTCTTAAGGCATTTTGTATTTAAATATATCTTTACTCCAGGTCCTGGAATAACTGCATTAGGACCTAAGATGAATAAGAAAAGAAGATACAGATCTTTCCTTTCCTTCTGTAGGCTGTGAGAAACAGCAGTGAGATCTCTGGGTTCTGCTGTGGAAGTCCATTAGGCAGTGAGCTGCTGTAACAGGCAGGGCCCATGCTGAGCCTCCAGGACTGTCCCCTCACTGAGACCAGGTGGGGGTGGGGTGGAGGTTGGAGACTTGGGCTGATTCTCTCCTCAGTAGTGTTAACAGTGCTGACAGCAGCAGATTAGTCAACCCCTGATGTAAACATTGGTGGCTAAGGCAACAAGCCTTTCCCTCACTGGAAACAAAAACAAAAACAACAACAACAAAAAATTAAAATCTCAACATGAGAACAAGTTTTCACAGGAAAATGCAAATTTTATATTGCCTACCCTTGTATGGTTGTGAGGGCCCACCTAGAGAAGGGAGCCATTGTGTGGGACCTAGGCAGCAGGCATGTATCCCTAAAGTCTTGACTGGGGAGCAGGAATATAAAAGAAGACATTGCGTCCCCTGCTTTCTGAGGATGTATGGATCCTTCCACAGACTGAGCTTTTTCTCTGTGCTCAGCACCGTGGTAACTATATCATATACATTACCCATTTAATACAGCATGCCTCTGAGGCAGTGTTTTTATTATCCCCCATGTAAAAGGACAGGCAACAGAGGCTTAGTTTAAGTCTCTGTGGCAGGTGGATCTTCAAACAATATGTAATGTACTGATTTTATGAGAAGGAGCCTACAATGTGCTCAGCGTATGAAGACCATGGAGTGGAGAGGTGACAGTCCCAGTCATTGTCTGATGTTAAGCTCTGGATCCAAGAAGGGAGTGATTGCCAAAACAAGGACTTTTATCATCACTGAAGAGGGTACTTTGCAACTCTGGGGCAAATTCTTCTGTGATTTTAATATAAAAATAGCTTTCTAGAAATAGCATGCTTCTTCTAAGGATGAAATAGTCTTTGATACTGATTTAATTTTAAAACCTTTAAATGTGAGGTTTATTAAAGAAGCTGTTAAATAAAGCAATAAAGCAAAGGAAATTGGTGAGCCTGCCTGCTGTGGGCCTCCCAAGAACTAGTTCTGTGGGCTGCCAGGACCATGTCAGGACCAGCAGACCTGGCTGGGCAAACTATGGGGGAGAAGGCCCCCACACCTGCAGGGAAACATCTGTAACTGCAGTCATAACAAATATACTTTTAGACTTGATGGTTATTACTGTCAACTACATAGTTTAGTTATGTATAAAAGTATACGACTCTAAATCAATAGAATCTTTTTTGAGCAAAATGGGTTGTACACTAAAATAAAACCATGCTGGGGTACCTGGGTGACTGAGTGGGTTAAGCCTCTGCCTTTGGCTCAGGTCATGATCTCAGGGTCCTGGGATTGAGCCCCACATCGGGCTCTCTGCTAGGTGGGGAGCCTGCTTCCCCTGCCCCCTCTGCCTGCCTCTCAGCCTACTGGTGATCTCTCTCTCTGTCAAATAAATAAATAAAATATTTTTTAAAAATAAAAATAAAATAAAACCATGCATAATCTAAAGGACTACATTTTTTTGAATAAGAACTTTTAAAACTTCAGTTTATGTGATGTTATCAAATGAACCTAAAACTTTCTGATGACATTAATGTTCTAAGAGTAGTATCCAAAATCGAATTTCCCCCCATCATGTCTTGTATAATATTTTGTATTATGGACACTTTTGAATGTATATGAGATCCAGGATAATGATTCACTGGACTGGTGTTCATAGATTAAGTATCAACCTTTGCCAATCTTAGTTATTCTGCACCCAGCTCCATTTTTCTCTTGGAGTTTTTGAAAGCAAATCTCAGAAATCATGATATTTTCTATGCCAAATAAGGTTCTGAAAATATGCATTTTAAAGGAATCTGTAGGAAAAGCAAAGGAAATGTCTTGCCAGCAAGACAGGATTAAGAGTCCAGGCAGAGGGATGGAATGTCCCATCTCTGGCTGTTTGCTTAAGACAGCTCCAGGGAGGGAAAGAGCTGATGGCCTAGTGGGGAGAAAGCTGCTATTTTTCAGCTTTCTGTCCCTTGCTCTCATTTAACCACAGATATTGTAAAAAGGAGTTTTGCATTTCATGGCAGAGGAGCTCAGGTTTACTTGGGAACAAGGTCCAGCTGGAAGGGGCTGCCTGAGAATGGTTGGAAGCCTGGTGAGGGGCAGCAGATCCCTGGCTCTGGGGAAGGTTCTTTCTTGTTATCAGTTGTAAACAGATAAGATTGGAGCCAACCCATCCACCAGACCTCCAGTAGAACTTCTGACTCCCTTTGAGCTAACACAAAGTGTGTGGGAATTGGGACACCCTGTCCCAGGATTGAAGACCACCCCACCCTCTGTGTCTAGGTGGAAACTTGCAGCCCACTGAGAACAAACTTCTTG
>RCUC01076836.1:0-13643 GCA_003697995.1 Taxidea taxus jeffersonii
TGACATTAGTAAACCACAGAGCTAAAGGGTTTTTCTTGGTGGACTCTTCCTATTGGGGTTTCTCCTTTCTTGGCCCCTCCTCAACCTCAATTCCAACAAGGTCCCCACCAGCTCGCATGGATAGACAAGAAGGCACAAAGAATTTTCAGAAAATTAGATTTTAAACCAGAACACCAACTGGGTCCCAGCTCTCCCACTTTCCAGCTGGAGAACAACGTGCGTTGTTCACCACTGATGGGGGAGACCTTTGGCAAATTATAAGATCTCTCCAAGCCCTACTATCCATAGCTGACAAAACTGGAGAAGGAACGAAATGTTCATTGAGCATTGACTACACACCAGGAAATCCGGATAAGCTACCTCAATGGTTCATATCAACAGCCTATAATTATGGTTACCCTTTTACAGATGATAAAACTGAGGCTCAGGGGAGTTAAGGCTTGCCCCAGATCATACTGTCATTAGGTGACAAAAGTAGAACTTGAATGCAGGTTTTCTAAAACCAAGTCATATGTTCTTTCTGCTACACCAGCCAACAATTCCAAAGGCTATCCTGGAACTGTTTCCCATGCCCAGTTTGGGTATATAAGGACGAAATCTCCTCTTTGCTTCAGAGGTAAACATCTGTCTCTATGAACTACCCACTACACTGGACCTTTCAGCCTTTCAATGGAGTTTTAAGGGCTAACCTACTTTCCCTTAGGGCAGCCTAACACTCATCTCTTGCAGGTAATTTGGAATAATATGACCCCCCCTCTTTTTTTCCCCATAAGATTGTTTCTTCTCTGAATCTACAAGCTTGGGCACAAATGTAGCTTTGGTCCCTGTCAACAAACACAGTGACACAGCCACATGACTCACCCACCAGTCACTTCCAAAGCCTGGGCATGGCATGACCCTGACCACCTGTTCTGTCTCCTGGGGAACAGGCTCTTAGGCTGGGAGGACTTGTTCATGTATCAGTCACCTGTGCTGTGCCATCCTGGTAGAGTAGATCTGAAGAGGTGAAGAACAAAGTCTGAGAGCAAGAAGAATTCATGGCTTTGCTGGGAAAGAAAGAGGTCTCTCTCTCTCTCTCTCTCTTTTTTTTTTTTTTGCTAGAAGAAATTGATGATTAGACAACCAGTTGATTTAGAACCTGTTGAGATCCAGATGCCTGGAATAGAGAAAGGGATGAAAAATTAGGGGCAAAACCAAGGTTGCAACCCATTGGCTGATCAGCCCAAGTCATAGAATGTTCAATATTATGACTGTTTAGAAGATCTGGAATTCTGTGATAGGTTTAAGACAGGTGACTCTGCCATTAATTCTACAACCTTTTGGTAGAGGAAAATTCTTTAGTTCTTGGGATGGAAAGCCCCCTCTTCCCAAATCTCCTCTCCCAAATCTCAGGCACCTGGTGTTCTTTTGTGTTTAGACTGAAGTTTTGATCTAGTGATGAAATACGGCATTAACATGTCAATATCCTGGGGGAGGAATGACCCATGAGACCAGAGATACCCTTCACTCACAGTGCTCTTTCATTTGATTGGAGAGGGCTGGCTGATTGTACTGAGAGGGACTGTCATCTCAGATAGGATTCAGGGAGAGAATCACAGGGGCTGTGCCTGATTAGCAGCGTCCTTGGGCTGGAAGGAGAAGTCTTAGGACAGATGCTCAGTAGGCACATTTGTTGACTCTACAGTAAGAACATTTCCTTACTCATTCAATGGCAAATGTGTGAAAAGAAGCTTTCAAGTGTGAAAGAAATATCTAGGAGTAAGTCGAAATATAGTCAATTTTTTTGTCATTATAGTCATTAAAAAGACTATCATAGAGAAGTTAGGAAAATAAGAAAAGAATAAAGTTAGAAAAATAAGAAAAGAATAAAGAAAAAAGAGTAATTCATAGTTTTGCTTCAAATAGGTGTTATATATGTTAACACATGCTAATATTCATATATTTCTCTGCAGCATTTTTTCCATGCATTACTTCTTTTGAATATGTTGAGATTGGGGAGCCTGGGTGGCTCACTGGTGAAGCACCTGCCTTCGGCTCAGGTCATGATTCCAGGGTCCTGGGATCGAGCCCCGCATGGGGCTCCCTGCTCGGCGGGAAGCCTGCTTCTCCCTCTCCCACTTCCCCTGCATATGTTCCCCCTCTCGCTGTGTCTCTCTGTCAATTCAATAAATAAAATCTTTAAGAAAAAGAATACTGTTGAGATCAAATAATAGTAATTTTGTATCTTGCTTTTTTATTATCCTTATGCCATGAGAACATTCCATACTATCACAAACTTTTTGTTAATCCTAAAATTGCTAATATATTTTAAGTATTGAGGGCGATGTGCTAGATACAATGTAAATACTTTGCATTCACAATCTCGTTTAATCCCCACACAAGCCCTATTTAACCGGTACTGTTACGGTGTTCCTGTTACAAAAGCTGACACTGAGGTTTAGAGACGTTAGCTGGTGTGCTCATAGCCACACAGCTAGAAACAGAAGAGCTGGCATGTCAATCCTGGCTCGCCGGGCTGCTGCACTCGCATTGTTTTTTTTAAAGGATGCCATTATGTCATAACTTAACTGACAGTGTTTTTTCTTACTTAATGATACATAAAATAATGGAGTATCTTACAATCAATTAGCATAGATGAAATTGAGTAGTATTATACCAGGATTACGCATTATGCCTCTACAAAGCTCTACACCCACACCTGATCAGTTTTGCAGAAATATGTTATTGTATACTTTTGTCCATGTGTGACCTGCCATCGTCAGCAACGATCATTGTGAATTCCGAAAGGGTTGGTAGAGGTGTGGACTTCATTAAATGAAACAGTGCTTGCAGAGCGGATGACACAAATCCCTAGGGTACCAGCCAAACAACTCACGGGGGAGAAATCGAGTTGTCCTTGAGCATTTCTGTTATTTCCATGTTTCAGTGATGATGGGGGAGGAATTCTTGGCAGGTTGGGTTGGGAGGGAAGAATAGGGCAGGAGGGAAATGTTCATTTGTACCCTAGTACTTTGTGCTTCTACAGGGTCATCTTAAAATCTAGGAACATAGGCAGATATGCATAATAAATGGCTTATTGATATTACATATAATAGCTATGTTCATCTTGCTGTCCCTCATTATCAATGCATAGTCCAAAGTGCTGATGAGAATTGCAGTGAACACAGTGCCCTTAATGCATTCCCATCCATCCCTACACATGCATCTGTGACGGGTTGCCTCACATAATTCTGCTCAGATTTTCAGAATGAACTGTGCCATTATATACTCCCAGAAGGAGAAGTAGGGAGTTTAATCTTTTAAAAAAATAGATGGTCACTTTATTATTTTGTAATACATCCTGTATTATGGTTTAATCACAGTCCACCTGGCTTGATTGGAACATCTGTATAATAAACATCTTCTCTTTGCCACTTGAATTCCTTAATGCATAGAAAATGTCTGACTTTTGTAGTATCATTTTCCCTATGAGAGTATGAGTCCTTGGAGGGTAAGGATAGCTTTAGTTATGAGCTAATCACACTCTGCAGTTTGTTGAACACAATTATTAGTGGTCCCCTAAGTATCTCTTTCTGGTTTTATTTACTTATTTAGTGTATTTTATTTTCATTCCCACTTTTATAGGCAACCATTCTATTCTACTTAATGTGTTTGTTGTTATGGTACACACTTAGTTTTTTTAAAAAAATATATGTTCTTCAAATATATGTTTTTGTGTGCATTTTTTCAATGTTATATAATTTCTATTTCATTATATATCTCATCCCATTTTTAATTTTTTTAATACTAGGTATAACATTTTAAAAAGCCTCTCCATGTTACTGTCATTACATCTAATTCCTTGCTTCTCATTGCTACACAGTGCCCCAGGGTAAGTCTCTCCCATAATTAGCCTCTCTCCTCTTTTACTGAGGGACCTGCTAGTTGTCTCCAAGGCTCTGTCACCGCTGCAATCACACAGCAATGGGCATTATGGTACCTGGGCTCTTCTGAGACTGGGTAAAAAAATCATCTGAGATATATTCCTGGGAGTGGAATCGCTGGGAAAAGTTCCCACAGTGCACGTGAAGGTTCTAGCGGTTCCTGGTCCCCACCTAGTCTGCCAATGTCCAGCTTTGGGAATAAATATTTGGTGTAAAGTGATAACTTGTCCTAAATTGCTTTTTCTGGTCACTCATAATTTTGAGTCTTTCAAATACTAAGTAACCTATGTTTCCTCTTCGGTAAGTTCCCCTTTTATACCCTCTGCCTGTGTTTTCCAGTAGGGCTATTGTCTTATAATGAGTTTCCTTGAAAATTTTATTGGTCTTGGTTTCAGAGACTGCAAGTCCCATCACTTACCTATTATTTTTGTTCATGGTGTCCGTCTATGAACAAAAGTTCTTGATTTTGGTACAGTCAAATTCTTCTTCCTTCCTTCCTTTCTTTTTGCCATAGCATTTGTATTCTGGAAGTTTTATTATCTGCCATGCTCCCATCCTTCTCCAACTCCAACTCTTAGGTTACGAAGGTATTCTGCATTTTATTCTATTTATTTTATTGTTTTACTGCTCCCATTTGGGTCTTTAGTTCATCTAGGATCTACTGTTATTTATGAAGTTAGACGGGAGTCTAGCTTTGATTTGCTTCCCATAATAATCTGTTTTCCAGTTTCCCAATGCTATTTATTAACCAAGTGTCTTTATGAATCTGTCAATAAGTCTATCATCTGTCTATTATGGGTCTATATCTGACACCAATTTCTCTTCCATGGCCTGATTTGTCTCTTTCTGAACAAATACCATGCTGTTTTTATTACTGGTCTTCTAATATGTCTAAAAATTAATGATGTTTTGATTACTTGTGAGCCAACATAAATATCAGATCATCAAGTTCCTGAAAAACAGTCCAACTGGCATTGTAATTGGAATTGCACTAATATTACAGGTCCTTACCTGAAGCTCAGTAGTGTTTCAGGCGCTTGGTGACCTTGTGACCGTTGGTCATGGGCTGGATGCCGGGCTGGGCATTAGGGGAAGGGCTGGGGATACGAGCACATCTGGTGAAGCCTGCCCTTCAAGGCACTCTTCAGGCTCCTGGAAATCCTCACCGATAGGGATGACTCATGGTTTCGTGAAAAGCTGCTGATCTCATTAGTTTCAGAAAAGATTGCATGGCAGGGCAGGGCCTCTCAGGAGATGCGGTGCTGACCGAGTGTCCCTGAAGCAACACCTCTCACTTCTCCGAAGATGGTGAAATAGCAAGAAACTGGTTCCCATCCAAACCCTGGAAACCACCGTGGGTGAGGTCATTCCACACATGCCAAGACTTTTGTGAGATTACCATCAGCATAGTCCAGAAAAATCACTTTTCCACTGAACGTTCTCGATGATGGATGGAGAAAAAATTTCTCCAGTTGTAACTGCCATTACTGTTACTGGAGGACAGTGTGCTGTATCACACATATGCACATAGACACACACGTCCACAATATTCAGGTAGAGAAAAAGCCTAATTATTTCCTATTCAGGAAAAGATCGCCCTTTTGGACAAAAACAAAGACAAAAAAAGAGAAAGAAATCCTAGAGTAACAACCACAAAATAAACTCACACACCCAGAGATGATTGCTGTTAAAAGTCTTGATTTTACTTTTCCTTCTGAATTTTTTTTTTTTGAGAAATAGTTTACAACAACAAGTAACAGTTGGAGACCCCCGTCCTAATTTCTTCCTTTGTTCCAGGGAGATAAGTACTCTCCTGATTTCCCATGCTTCATTTGCTACTCTTTTTTTTTTTTTTTTTTTTTTTTTTTTTTTTTTTTTTTAGTGTTCCAGAATTCATTGTTCATGCACCACACCCAGTGTTCCATGCAATACGTGCCATCCTTAATACCCACCACCAGGCTCACTCATCCCCCCACACCCCTCTCCTCCAAAACCCTGTTTGTTTCTCAGAGTCCACAGTCTCTCATGGTTCATCTCCCCCTTCAATTCCCCCAACTCACTTCTCCTTTCCATCTCCCCATGTCTACTGTGTTATTCCTTATGTTCCTCAACTAAGTGAAACCATATGATAATTGACTCTCTCTGTTTGACTTATTTCACTCAGCATAATCTCCTCCAGTCCTGTCCATGTTGATACAAAAGTTGGGTATTCATCCTTTCTGATGGAGGCATAATATTCCCTTGTATGTATGGACCATATCTTCTTTATTCATTCATCCATTTGCTACTCTTTCTATGTTTTTATCCCTAAGCTAGAAGTAGAAGTTTTGCACATTTAAAAATTTTATGCAGATGGCCTTACACTGTCATTCTATAACTTATCTTTTATCAATATTGATAAGTGCTGCTCATTCATCTTCATTTTAAGTACTGAATAGTATTCTATTATATACTTATAAACTTGCAATTTACACATTCTTCTGTTGATAGATATTTAAATAATTTCCAAACTGTTGCTCTCACAAAAAAAGTTGTCTCCTTAAGTATGCGTTGGAATTTCTTCAGCATGGTATACTGGAGAGTAAGAGCACCTTCGATGCTCCAAGTACTGCCAAGATGTCTTCCAAAGCAATGATATCAGTTTAGCTCTCCAAGAGCAGGCATAAGTGTTACCACTGTTCTCTGTCCTTACAAATAGTATCTCATTATTATTATCATTTGTGTTCCACAAAAGTTCATGAGGTTGAGCCATTTTCATATATTTATTGTCTTTGCAGTCGTTCTTACCTGAAAATTGCCTGTGGATATTCTTGCCCCGTTTCCTTGAATTGATTATTTTTCTTATTGCTTTGCAAGAATATTTAATATTCTCTAGATATGGACCATATTTTTCTACATACATTGCAGGGTTCTATACTTAGTACATGACTTGACTTTTTTAAAAAATAAAGACCTGATTTTTTTAAAAGACTTCATTTATTTATTTGACAGATAGAGATCACAAGTAGGCAGAGAGGCAGGCAGAGAGAGAGAGGAGGAAGCAGGCTCCCCGCTGAGCAGAGAGCCCGATGCAGGGATTGATCCCAGGACCCTGGGATCATGACCTGAAGCTGACATGAAGGCAGAGGCTTAACCATGACATGAAGGCAGAGGCTTAACCCACTGAGCCACCCAGGCACCCCAAGACCTAATTTTTTTTAAAGCACCTTTAGAGTCCCAGCAAACTTCACAGGAAAGACAGAAATTTCTTTTCTACTCCCCATTCCTCATCCCCACCCCATACATAGCCTTCTCCACCATTGACATCCTCCACCAGAGTGGTACAGTTGTTCTACCTGATGAACCTACACTGACACATCACCATCACTCAAAGCCTAGAGTTGACCTTAGGGTTCATTTTTGGCATCACAATTAATGGAGCATATGCTAAGAATATGCTGACTTGGTAAGAAATCACCAAACTGTTCTCCAAAGTGGCTGTACCATTTTGCATTTCCATTGGCAATGACTGAGAGTTCCTGTTGCTCCATATCCTTACCAGCATTTGATGTTGTCAGTATTCTGAACTTTGGTCATTCTAATAGATATGTAGTAGTATCTTGTTTTAATTTGTATTTGTCTGGGGATATATGATGTGGGGTATCTTTTCATATGTTTATTTGCCATTTGTTTGTCTTCTTTGGTAAGGTGTTTGTTAAGGTCTTTGGCCCATTTTTAAATCAGAGTTTTTGTTCTCTTGCTTTTCAGTTTTAGATACAGTTCTTTATCAGATGTGTGTCTTGCAAATATTTTCTCCCACTCTGTGGCTGGTCTTCTCATCCTCTTGACATTGTCTTTTGCAGTGCAGAGGTCTTAAATTTTACTGCAGTTCAGTTATGAATTATTTCTTCCATGGATTATATCTTTTGTTCTAAAAAAGTCATTGTCATATACAAGGTCATCTAGGTTTTCTCTTCTGTTGTTTTCTAAGAGTTTTATAGTTTTGCATTATATATTTAAGTCTGTAATGCATTTTGAGCTTAATTTTTGTGAGGGGTATTTATTTCAGTTACCTTTGAATTTCAGATAATCAATGAGCAATAGTTTTAGTGTAAGTATGTCACAAATATTACATGGGGCATATTTATACTAAAAATGGTTTCCTGTTTGTTGTTTATCTGAAATTCAAATTGGACTGCATATCCTGTGCTTTATCTGGCAACCCCAGTCTGGAGGCACAAGAAAAAAGATCATGGTGAAGTTCACACTGAAGGCTCTGAAACCTTCCACTTGACCATAACACATATTATTCTCAATTACATTTCAATGGCTGCAGAAGTCAAATAACCAAGCCTAATGTTAACGATTTAGAGAAGTATTGTTATTTCAAAATAAAGTCAACTTCACCAGAAACAAAAAATATGTTAAATGGAATTTTAACTTGCCACACATACGTAACTGAACTTGTTTTCTAAGAAATTCTAAAGTTTGTCAACACACTGTATGTCTACCCTTTCATACCAAGACTCAGAACTTAGCACAGGATAAACCTAATTGTTGCAAATTCTTACCTTGTTTGTATTGACTGAGTTTTACTTTGACCTTCTAAAATACACAAAATGCTATTTTAAATTAACAGTTAATTAGTTAAATTTATTGGCATGTCTTACAGTCTTGTGATCATCATTGCTCTCACATCCTCGTTAGGGGTTTGATTTCCTTCTTACTGAAAGATGTCTTTCAATAGTTTAGAGTTTGCAATGTAGTTTCTCCCAGTACTTTTATGTTATGAACATGGTAAAATTTCATAACATTAAAGGTAACTAAAAATATTAAAAGCTAACGGAAAAGGCAGTCTTAATTTTGCCCTCACTTTTTTAAAAAAAAGATTTTATTTTTCATTTATTTGAGAGAAAGAGAGCAAGAGAGAGCATGGGGGGAGGGGCAGAAGAGGAGGGAGAAACAGACTCTCTGCTGAGCAGGGAGCCTGACGTGGGGCTCGATCCCAGACCCAAACTTCATGATCTGAGCTGAAAGCAGGTGCTTAACCCACTGAGACACCCACGCACCCCTTTGCCCTCACTCTTTAGTAATTGCTTAATTGGTTATAAAACTTTTAACGGACAAGTATTTTTCCTCATTAGTTTGAAGAGATTGTACTGATGCTTTTGGAAATCAATACTGCTAATGACTTGCTCATTTGTTTGTTGAACTGCATCAGAATACTCAAGCCAAAATTCTACTCTGACTTACAATAGCACCAGTGGGCTGCTGAGCCCTCCATGAAGTGATTCTCCAAAAGGAACTGGTAGCCTGACAACTACATCCAGGTTGCCAATATTTATTTTTGCCCTCAGAATTGTTTTTCTTTTTTAAATTTGAGTTAGTAGCCAACATTTAAAAAGTAGCCAACATTTAAAAAAACATCTAAAAAGAGATTTTACTTTAAAAAAATATGATTTCTAGCTTTCCTTTAAAAATCCTGAGACCTGGGGTGCCTGGGTGGCTCAGTGGGTTAAGCCTCTGCCTTCGGCTCAGGTCATGATCTCAGGGTCCTGAGATCGAGCCCCACATTGGGCTCTCTGCTCAGCGGAGAGCCTGCTTCCTCCTCTCCCTCTCTCTGCCTGCCTCTCCACCTCCTTGTGATTTCTGTCTGTCAAATAAAAAAATAAAATCTTAAAAAAAAAAAAATCTGAGACCTCATCGCATGTTCCCATGAAACATTTTATAGGAACAAACAGAGTAGTAACTGCTTCCTCTAGCAAATCTTGGGACCTATCTTCCCCACAGGCTTCATACAGCCCATTTCTTTTTTATACGCTATTTTTTAGACTCTAGTATTAAAGTTCCCTCTGCTGAAGACTAAGTATGGAACTTCTTGATAAAGATAGAAAAATGAAGCCATATCATGTACTATCCTCCTCCAAATACCCAACAAAATGAATACAAAGGAAATTTAAAAGAAGCAAAAAAAATTCAGTAGTTACTAAATAAAAAATATAGTATCATATTAGAAAATGTACATTATACAATGTAAAAGGGAAGGACAAGAAAAGAAAAAAAAAATCTTGAACCGCTCATCAGCATTTTTAATGTCACTCCTGCCCTAAATAAGTAATCCTGAGCATAAACAGACACATTCTTGGGATTTTTTTTTTTTTTTTACTGTGATTCTTCAACTTAGGGAGAAGCAAAATGAGTCAGTGCAAGACAGTCTAAGGAAAGTTTTATGAAACATCAATGTGAAAAGAAGTTACTGCCTGCCTCTGCATAATCTCAGCACATCAGGAAAGGCAAGTAAGCCCATGAAGATTCACCATTTTTCAAGATCATGCACTGAGCTAAGAGAATGAATTCTGTACCCAGCACTCATGTAATGATAATAACATACAGTAAAAAGAGATAAAAGGCATAAAGAGTGGATGGAAGTCATGAAAACTGCATTTCAAATGAAAAAATTTCTTACATAGGAAATCCAAAGAAATCTACAACATGACCATTACAATTAATGTGAAGTTAGCAAAGTCACAAGATAATAGGTTTATATACCAAAAAAATTTGCATTTTATATAGTAAGAACAAATAGTTGAATAATAAAATTGAAAAAATGTATTAACAAATACATGAACATAAAATTCTTAGAACCGAACTTAACAAAAGATGTGCAAGATCTCTACACCTTAAACTGTGTAACACTGCTGAGAGAAATGAAAGAAGACTTAACTAAGTATATGGTATTATATACCATGTTCATGAATTGAAATCTCATTTTTAAATCTCCAGATTGGTTTATTGATTCTGCGCAATCCCAGCACACTTTTTTTTCTTTAGAAAATGACAAGGCAATTCTAAAATACACATAGAATTGTAAATAACTTAGAATGTCTAAAGCAATCATGAAAAAAATCAAACCCACATGACTCATACAAAGTTTTAAGACTTACTGTAATGAAACTATGCATAAGGATCGTATTAGTTTCCCAGGGCTGCTGTAACAAAGTACCATAAATGGGGTGGCTTAAAACAGCAGAAATTTATTGTCACACAGTTCTGGAGGCTGGAAGTCTGAAGTCAGGGTGTCAGCTGAGCCATGCTCTCTGATGGCTCTAGAGAAGAAATCCTTCCTTGCCTCTTCCTAGTTCTTGGTGGTTCTTGGCAATCCTTGATACCCCTTGTCTTATAGATGTATCACTCCAGTCTCTGCCTCCATCATCACATGGTTGTTTCTTTGCATATTTCTCTTCACATGCCATCAAAGGGTATCATATTGAAGTGTTGGAAATTACTCTTTGTTAACTTTATTTAGTACACAAATCCTAGGCCCTTTCCATGACACTGTCCTTAGATGCAAGGGAGAGGGGTTCTTGATCCAGGCTCATCCTTTTAGGAGACTCCACTCTCACTCTTCTCTGGCTAAGACTTTCCCTGTAAGGTCAAGTGTCCATGGTACCAAAGGAAAGGGCTCACCTGAAGCCCTAGCCTTCCCTCAAGACTATGCTTCTAGACCAAATAATTTCCAACCCAAATGGCCTTGAACTTGCTTCTGGGGCCTGCATAGGCCTCTTTCTTGGAGCTATTCTCCTGAGGATAGACTGTGCCTCTAGGAGAGGAAGCCAATGAGTACCAATTTTGGAAGTATGATGGAGCTTGGATATGTGAGCTAGGATATTTATATATGTATGCAAGTCACTTTTGGTGAAGGATGGAATCAAAGGTGGGAAGAGAAGACGAAGCATTCTTGGAGAATGGAGTCCCTGGTTCTTCTTGAGCCACTATCTTGCAATGTGTTAGAGAATTTAAAATTAAAACCTGGTCTTCTATATTGTTCTCAGGATGTATTTGTCAAGGTGGTAGAATGGAACTTTTTTTTTTTTTTTTGTAACTATGTGTGAACTTAACTTATAAATTTTAAATATTTGGAAATATTGTATGTGGTCTTCATTTTAACTCTTGCTTTGAGCTCACCTGAGTGTCCTCCCACCCCAGATACTTTGTCTTCCAACCCAGAATGATTTGGGGCAAATAGTCCTTGGAATCCATTCCTTATGGTAAGAGCAGAGAAGGGGTTAACCATACCACACTAACTCCCTACCTGCAGAGCTTAGACAGTTGGTGTTACCCAACATGGCCAAATCAAGTTAGATAGTTCAGGGCTTTTTATTTTGTGCCAGACTGGTGGGTTAACAATACTAAGCTTGAAAAGGTCCTGGGTATTGGCTACCTGTTCAAAACCCTGTGAACTTGTGGTTTGGCATGGTTGATTTTTCAAAAATTCTTCTCTTGGTAAACCAGTTTGTAGTTTTTTTCTGACGTCACTGCGGTTTCTGGCCTGGCACAGTCTGGTTGTAACTTTGCCATGGAAGTAAACTGTGGTCATGGGGCGCCTAGGTGGTTCAGTCAGTTAAACATCTGCCTTTGGCTCCTGTCATGATCTTAGGGTTCTGAGATCGAGCCCAGAATCAGGCTCTCTGTTCAGCAGGGAGTCTGCTTCCCCCACCTCAAATAAATAAATAAAATATTTTTAAAAAGAAAAGAAAACAGTGGCCAAACAGATTCCACATAGCAGAAAGTTATCAAGCTAACTAAAATATATCACTTGTCTTCATATAGTTCACATACATAGGATATGTATGTAGTTATCATACACCATAGGATATCAACACCATAATGAAGATATCAAGGGGGAAAAAAGGTAGTAAAATACATTCTATTCCAAGGGAGACTTCATGGACAAAATCTTTGGGAAAGAAGTGGGATCTTGACATTTTGACAGACAGAGGTGGTGGAGGACAGGTGAGTGATAAGGACAGATCAGACTGACGAAACCTGTTGAGCCCAGGCATCATCATGGTCACATTCAAGGGACAATGATTGGCTCCTTGTTGCTGCACAGAATGAATGAGAGGATGAGCTGTTCCATATGCCCAGGATGCTGCTGTTCCATCAGTGCGCCAAAATATTTTACTGAGCGTCTCTCAGGGCTTCTTTTCTTTGTAATACTTATCATGACTGTAATACTTATCATGACATGTAATACTTACATGACATGTAATACTTATCATGTAATACTTATCATTATATAATTACTTAATATTTGCCCCCCTTTGCTAACACATTCCATGAAGACATAAATCATATTTGTCTTACCCATGGAGATAGTCCCAATGTTCGGCATAGAGTCTTGCATATAATAGGCACTCGAAAAATACTTAGATAAGAAATGCATGAATGATGATGATAGATAACTAATATATTAATTAACAGTGCAATGATTGAGTAATAAACCTGGAAAAGGAGGTTGCAGTTAGACTGTAGAGGTACTTGAGTGAAATGCCAATGAGTTTGGACTTCATTTGGTAAATAATGACATGTTATTCATTTCTGTATTGAAACTCAAATAAATACATATTTAACTGTCCATTTTATGTTATGTTATGCACTGTATTAAATATGGAACCTGAAATGATAATTGAAACACTCTGCCAGGAACTTGCAGAACAGTAGGAGGAAGATAAGTAAATAACTAAAATAAAAATGTGGGAGATCTTTATTAGTTGTTCCAAGTATATGAGAACACAGACAATGGACTAATTTATTCTGCTTTGGCAGTGAGTGGGACAGTGAATGCTCCCCAGAAGAATCAACATCTCAGTGAGGAATCTGAGTATGAATGAGGGCTTTTTAGGTGGGAGAACTTGGGATGAAGAATATTATAGAAACATTATATATCCAGCAACACAA
>RCUC01076865.1:0-11443 GCA_003697995.1 Taxidea taxus jeffersonii
TTTTTTTTTTTTTTTTTATAATAGTCCAGCTCTCTTCCTGGGCCTCTTTTTTTTTTTTTTGAGACCATCTGCTACCGTTGGGGTCATGCCACAGGGAATACATCAGGATGTTTGCCCATGGTTGTGAAGAACTTCAGCAATTCTTTTTTTTAAAAATATTTTATTTATTTATTAGAGAGAGAGAGAGATCATGTGCACTCTTGGGGGAAAGATCAGAGGGAGAGGGACAAGCACACCCTGTACTGAATGAGTGTGGAGCCCAACATAGGACTCCATCCCATAACCCTGAGATCCTGACCCAACCTTGTGCGGAACCCAAGAGTTAGAAGCTGAAATGACTGAGCCACAGAGGGGCCCTGAATTTCAGGAATTCCTAATGCAGTTGCATGTTACCTCAAGAAGTTCCTGCTCTAAGAGCATGCATCATTTTCTGTCAGTAAGCTCTTACCTTCATCATGATGAAGCCCTTATTTCTCATTAGGATTTAGAATATGGTCTTGTCATTTTTCTAAGAGCTGGCCCTGATGACTTCAGTAGCTATAATCCTGCCCTGTTTCTTTGAGTCACCCAGCTTCATTGAGGTCTTCTGCTGAATCCTAGCTATATGTCTGTATCTCTGCAACCCACAGGTGGACCTCTTCATGTGCAAGTGTCCCTATATGAACACTTATCTCCTGTGTGTATGTTTGGGGAGGTGACAGAGAGCAGCAAAGATCAGTGTGAAGTGCATGGACTATCACAGGTTCTACTGGTTACTAGTTGTATGTAACTTTTACTTCTTGGAGCCTTGGTCTCCTTATTTCAGAATAGGTATTAGATGACTCACCTCAAAGCGTTTTGATCATGAATCAGTGAGGTACATAGAAAAGGTCTCTGATGCAGTGTCTCACATAGAACAAGCTCTCAATGAATGGTAGTGGTCTACTGCTCAAGTTGTCCTGAATCTATGTCCACACCCCTATGAGAGCCATTATTAACTGATTACTGGGTAGTTCAGCCTGATGACAAGAGTCTCACCTGTCTGCATTTGCTCATACTGCCAATCTCTGAGGGCTGCCTTGATTTCTGCCATTTCAGCATGGATCCCTTTCGTCTCTGAGACATAACCAAATGCGCCCTCCCTACCTCCAAAGAGCAAAGCTTTCCAGTGTTGCTGACATCTGTTTTACTACTGCTTTCTGGAATTGCTGTATTTATTGCTATTTTTTTTTTTTGTCTTTCACAAAATGAGAAACAATGTGTTAAAAATTTTTTGAGACAATGCTATTTAGTATCTATGTATCTTTCAGTCATACTAAAAAAATTGAGTGCATATTATGTACCAGGCCTCATTACATGTGTCTGAAATGCCATGAAAAATAAAATTAAAAGTCCTTAATATTCTGATAAGAGATCATAAACTAATAGTTCCATAAAGAAATATTATTACATGATATCATGATAAGCTCTATGGTGAAACATTAGAAAGGGATGGGATAGAGAGATGTGGCAGGTGTGCCTGTGAGTGTGTGTGTTTGTGTACATAGGCAGTCAATGAAGCAGAGACTTGATGATGTGAAGGCTCAAGCCATTGATAAATTTCATGCAGGAGCAATAGGCAGAGAGAAAAGTAAGAGCAGAGGGTCTGAAGAAAGCATGTGTGAACAACTACAAGATCAGTGAGGTAGGCTCATAGTGGCTGAAGAGGAGAATAGAAAGAGATGCGGTCACAGAGGTAGTGACAGGGCCAGTGATGTCGACTCTTGAGTCCACTGGAGAAAAATTTGTATTTTATTCTAAGAGGAGAAGTTTTAAAACAGCGAGGGTTGGAATCTGATTTATACTTTTGAGAAAACTTGGAAACAAGGCCAAAGGATGACCGTGTGTGCTTTCATTGCTATAAAGCCGCCAAGAGACCCTGTCAAAGATGATTGAATTCCCTAGGGGAGCATAACTTTGACATTTTCTTCGATTTTGTTTAGGATCCAGATTCTGTTAAAGTACATGCTAACTTGTAGATTTTTAGGTTTTTTAAGACCTGCAAATGATTTCTGACTGGTGGAAAAGATAACTCCAGAGTTATGGTTACATCAGCTATAGGACATTAACACATTTGTCTCTAAATCAGAAAACAGATTTCAGTATGCCTTTCCCATACACCATATTTCTCCCATTAGCTGTGGACCAGCTTCAGAATCCTTCTGGTCCTGTCATTAATTGGTTATAAATCTCTGATAGGTATCTATGCTACATTTGCTATGAGAATTATGAGTTTAGCCTTTTGAAAATTATATGCTTTAATGCACTAATAAAGCTCACCATAGAGCGGAGAGAGTGAAGGTTTGGGGGGAAAGCTGTCAGGAGCACAAGCAGAGGCAGCTGAGGAGGGTGCTGGGGACCAGGCGACTGGAATGGGCATCATGGCCTGAGTGGGTTGTAATGGTGGAAGTGGGAAGACAACACATTGGGTTGTACATCTGAAGTGAAGTTAGAGACAAGAAAAGCTGATGAATGAGTGTGAGCTGTGAGATAGAGAGGAAACTGGGATTTTCCTCTGGGTGACTGGGAAATGGTGGTAGAGAAAGAGCAGATTTGGGGGGAGAACTTAGGAAATCCATTTTGGATCTATTAATTTGAAATAATCTATATATCATTGACAAACTTCCTTATGGTGATGATGTCAATACCCATATTTTTGTAAGAATCGGGCAAATCTTAGTTTTAAACAAATGTTCATAGCTGTGTTGATGTTCTTTATACAAACAGATAAAACACATTTATTCTATCCATTTGGTGTTGAACTGTGTATGTATAAACATATATACACATACATACATATATACATACATACATACAATAGTTGGTGTAGTTTCTCATGATATTGCTTATAATACTCCTGTTCTTCTAAATTATAAAGTTCAGGTTCAGGTGTTAGCAAGGTCAAATTACTCCATGAACTAAAACTCCTGATTTTAAGAATCTTTTACTCTGTAAGTTATAACTGGTTACTCAGCTGACAAAAAATTGCTTTAAAAAGAAAACACCAATTCCTTAATCTTAGTGAGCCTTATTTCCTGTAAGAGATAAAAATTTCCATCTTATTTCAATTTGTGTATGTGATTATCTAATAAGAGGAATAGTAATGTTGAAACTGAAAGCACTAAAGATATGCAGATTACTATTTGGGGATAACTGCTGAAAATCCTTATTCTTGAGCCTCTCAGTGAGGTTGACTCTCTCTCTCTCTCTCTCTCTCTCTATCTATCTATCTATCTATCATCTATCAAGAATTTATTTACTTATTTGGGGGGTGGGGAAGAACGAAGAGAGCAGGAGCAGAGGGAGAGGGACAAGCAGACTCCACACTGAGCACAGAGCCTGATACAGGGTTCTATCCCATGACCTGGAGATAATGACCTGATTGGAAACCAAGAGACCCAACCCCAACCAACTGAGCCATCCAGGTGTTTTTTAAATTACAACCCTTTTAAATTACAACCCCCTTTCAGATGTCCTACCAGTACTGGTTTCTTTCTTTTGGTTGACCTTTTTGTTTCCATAGCACTTACAATCTTATTTTAATTTTCTGGGTTTCCCCCCCACCCCAGGTAATATGTTTAATATTTATCTTCCCCCACTACAGTGGGGGAAGCTAAATAACAGCAAGCTACCTGAGTATAGGGATCTTTGTCTCTTTTATTTACTGAGGTATGCTAGTTCCTCCAACGCACAGTAAATGCTCAATAATTTGATGCTGACATGAATGAAAGAGTCTTTCTGCAGTAAGGGAGATGCTTTATGATCTTAATCAGTAGAACATAAAAAGAATATAATTTGGCTACATATGGTTTAGAATAATGACTTACATAATTCATCTTACTATCTTTTTCTTAGACCAATGTTAAAATTACATTTAGTGTCCTAAACATACAATGTTCAAAATCTGACTAACCTGAACTGTGCTTGATGAATAAGGAGCCAGCTGCTTATTAGATGTGTCATTTAATCTGGAGTAAGTGATTTAACAGCTGTTTTCCTCTGTTTGTAAAATGGGATCAATAAATAAGATGTGGTATGTATACACACACACACACACACACACACGCACACACACACACACACACACACATACCCACATGCGAATATTACTCAGCCATCAAAAAGGATGAAATCTTACCATTTACATCAGTATGGATGGAAGTGGAGAATATTATGGTGAGCAAGTTAAGTCAATTAGAGAAAGACAATTATATGATTTCACTCATATGTGAAATATAAGACATAGTGCAGAGGATCATAGGAAGGGAGGGGAAACTGAATGGGAAGTCATCATAGAGGGAGGCAAACTATGAGACAACTATAGGAAACAAACTGAGGGTTGCTGGATGGGAAGTGAGTAGGGGGGTGGGGTAACTGGGTGATGAGCATTAAGGAGGGCACATGGTGGGATGAGTACTGGATGTTATGTGTAACTGGCGAGTTACTAAACTCTGTATCTGAAACTAATGATGTACTACATGTTGGCTAATTGAATTTAAATTAAAAAACAGAATTAATAATAATAATACCTATTTTGTAGAGTAGTTAAGGAATTGAGCAAACCAATATATGAAAGACTGTAGAATAGTATTCTGGCACATAGTAAATACTCAATTAATATAATAATAATTATTATGTGAATTAGTAGTTCATTGTAGTAGTTCATTGTAGGTATTATAACCACTATCTAAATCCATGAAAATTACATATTAAGGAATTTGGCAAAATGGATATAAAAACAAACAACTCACATAATAAGTTCCAGCATAAAATGTTATTTAAAATATACCCATAGTCAAGAAAAAAAAAATGACAGAAATTTCTCTATTTAAGAAAAGCAATTTACACATTAGAATGGTTTTTGAATTACTATTTTACTTTCTTCCCTGCCTCTAGCTGATCGATTTTTGATAATGAAGGAATTTTGGAAGAATTTGTCCTCTTTTTGATGTTCTTTTCCACCTTTTGTTTCACAGCTCTCAGGTGGGAGAGGAAATAAAAATGCTAAAATTCTTGAAGTTTTAAGGACCAGAATAGATAGTAATCATCCAACAAAAGCAATACTGGAGATGAGAATAATGTTGAGCAAAAACTTCCTCCCCTGGGAAGTTTGACCTTAATATGATTTCAGTACCCTATAGTTTTTCTGGGAGGTAGTTTCCCTCTTTTTTTCCGTGAGAAATGAAGAAAACTCCCATCCAAATATATGCTGATAGGCAAATACAGTAGGTTTTAAAAGATGCAGTTCTTTGAATTTGTGTGTACCTCCCACATCCTTTACATATTTGAATACAAGTGGTTCATATATATTAGGTTTACTTTTCAGCTTTGCTTTCATCCTTTTCCTTAATGTTTAATCCCTTTTCTGGAACAAAGTTAGAGTCGGTTCCTGGGAGGGTTTTAACATCCTTTCTCTGTTCTTTCAAAAATTTGAGATATCTAACCAAAGCCTTCTTTATTTGACATGAGGGTAAATTATATATCTAAGGGAAGGAATGGGTCAAGTCTTTGGAATCCCCAAAATGATTTCTCCTCTTACTCAAATGAAAGTCTTTAATCTTCCCTATCAAGCCTCCTCATTCTTAGATTCAGTATTAATCACTAAAATTTTAAACTTATCATGCCCAACATAGGGCTCTTGTTTCCCACTCTGCAAGGTGGTCCTTTCTCCTCCTTCCATCACCTCTATTCTTTTCAATCCCAGAAAATGGTACCACGATCTACCTAGTGCTTAAAGCAGAGGTGTATGGGTTCATCCTGATTTGCTCACTTTCCCCCAACAGTCCCCCAACCCTTTGTAATATATCAGTGAGGTTGTTGGAGTCTACCCACAAGATGTAGACTTTGACACTGTCTACTTTGTTAAGTTTTTGAGGGGGTGACTTACTCCAGTCTACTCTTTCCACTTAAGAGGGGTGCTCTGTTCCCACAGGCCACCTTTCAGTTCTGTGGCACTTCTGAGTCCTTTCCTGACTTGAGGGAAGTCTGATTTCTTTTCCTGAGCACTCTCTGCTCTTGTTATTTATGTGTCAACCCCTCAGTGCTGGCCCCCATGCCCCACCGATAGAAAACAGGTACCTTGCTTCTTGTTGCTAAGTTGTGTCTCAGAAACTTGATTTTTTCCCCTTAGTTGGTACTTCCATAATTTGTTTCTTTTTGTTTTCTTGACTAACATAGACTTTCTCATTCACCATTTTATCCCCAGCACTTAGCTCAGTCCTACAACATAGAAGACACTTAGTGGATGACTGTTGAATGATGAATTTATAAGATATAGTCTGTCATATATTTAAATTAAAAAAAAATTTTTAAAGATTTTATTTGTCAGAGAGTGAGAGAGAGAGAGAGAACATAAGCAGGGAGAGCGGCAGAGGAAGAGGGAGAAGTAGGCTCCCCTTTGAGCAGGGGGCCTGATGCAGGCTCCTTCCTAGGACCTTGGGACCATGACCCGAGACAAAAGCAGACCTCAACTGACTAAGCCACCCAGGTCCCCTAAATTTTTTAAGATTTATAAGCAAAAACTGAGGGATTTTATTAAAAAAAAAAAAACCAAACCTAATAGGCCAATGACAGAAAAAAAGCTACATAAGGTTAAGCTTCAAATTTCCTCACTTCTATTGTAAAGGCTAGTCCATCAGGGACCTTCATTGATGACTTCTCACTGCTATTGTGTTTTTAAATAAGAATCTTTCTTTGATTTCCAAAACTATATTGTAGCTATTCACTGACTTTCTGGCCAATATCTTATACCTTCTTCAAATTCTATTTGTATAATGCCACATCTGTGAGAAATCTTTTCTCTAAATAACTGCAAAATACTAACATTATGCCTCTCCAGTAGAGCTACTTTGGTCCCAAACTTTCAAAGTAATGTGGCAAGCAACTGTATTGTTGAGGAAAATAAAGACTAATTTACTCCCTTTCCCATTATAAATTTATCCTTAGGCTCTTAGAATTTGTGGTTAATTTTTCTGCTATATTTCATTAGTGTGTGCAGTCTTATAATAGGATAACATTAATCTGGAATGGGACTAATTTTAGAGTAAATGAATTAAGCTGTTTTATTGGTACTAAACTCCCCCCCTTTATTTAATCTAAGAAGATTCATAGTTTGTGGTAACAGTCTATGGGGTGTAGCTAAAATGGACTCCAGTTAAGATGAGGATAATAGATAGGACTTAGGCTTAATTCCTAAGAATTCACGGTTTTGGGTAAATATATACAGAGTTTATTGATCAAGAGTCTATCTTGGGACACCAGAGCCGTGGAAAGACTGACTTAGAATGTTTTTTTTTATTCCTGAACACTTCATGAACATAAAAGACCTCATTTTAAATTAAAATATAGTTTTCCCGTTTTATTGAGAAAAACTATCTTTTCTTAAGTTACAACATATATATATTACAGAGTATTCAGCAATGGTTGGGTGTAATATTCTATAAGCCTAAGTAGGTCAAGTTAGCTAATAATGTTCTTCTAAGCTTTTACATGCTTAACTGATCTTTTGTGTGCTTATTTTTATTAGTAACTGAAATAAGTGAGTTAAACTGTTCCCTAGGATTGTAGATTTATATATTATGTTTGCTTTAAATAATTGAAATTTATGTTATTAGGTATCACAATTTATGATTTTATAACTTCCTATGAACTTCACTCTTTTATTACTTTGAAATGCACATCTTTATATCTTGTAATTCTGCTTAAGATCTCCTTTGTCCCATAATAATACAACCATATGTTTTTTGTTAATATTTACATAGAGATCTATTTTCATCATTTTACTTTCAAACTATGTGTCCATACATTTGAAGTATTTTCTTTGAAAATAGAGTATGCCTGCATTTTGGTGTTTATTTGTGGGGCACATTTTATATTTCGATTACAGAGCTGAGTTCATTTACATTAAATATAATCACCAAATTATGTCTTTAAAGTGTACCATTTTGCTATCCATGCTATTTATCCTATTGTTTATCTTTGTTTATCCTTTTTTCTAGCTTCCCTTGGATTCATCAATTCTTCATTGGTCATTATTACTCCATTTTAAAATTCCTTCAAGATGTTAATTTTTACATTCTTTTCTTAATCTTTAATGGTTACATTATTGATGACATACTCTTTTACTGCTTCCTGAATATGTAAAACACAGCCATTTAATTCCATTTCTCTCTTTTTTTAAAATTTATTTTTAAAAAAGATTTGATTTATTTCAGAGAGAGGGAGAGTGCATGTACATGCAAGCAGGGGGAGAGGCAGAAAGAGAGGGAGAGAGAATCTGAAGCAGACTCCATACTCAGCATGAAGCCTGGCAGGGTTCAGGAGAGGCTCGATCTCACCACCCTGAGATGATGGCCTGAGCAGAAACCAAGAGTCCAAAGCTTAACTGATCGAGCCATTCAGGAACCCCTCCATTTCTCTTCTTTTGTGCTAATTTTGCCACATACTTAACTAATACAAACCTTTCCATATTTATTTCTTTATATTTATGTTCCAGAAGACATTGTATATTTTTAATAGTCAATAATCATTTATTTTTAGCCATAAATACATCTTTGCTTTTGTCCTTTTCTCTGAAGTTTGTGTTTCTATTCAATCTTTTCCCTTCAACCTGAAAAAGTCCCTTTAATATTTCTTGCTCACAAAAAAAACAAAACAAAACAAATGCTTTAAGTTTTCAGTTTTGAAAAAAGTAATCTTTAAATTTTAAGTTTTAAAAAAGTTTTAAGTTTCGAAAAAAATAATCTTTGGGGTGCCTGAATGGCTCAATTTGTTGAATGTCTGCCTTCAGCTCAGGTCATGATGCCAGGGTCCTGGGATCGAGCCCCACGTCAGGCTCCCTGCTCAGTGGGAAGCCTGCTTCTCCCTCTCTCTCTACCTGCTCTCTGCTTACTTTGGTGCACTCTCTCTCTCTCTCTGTTAAAAATAAAGGAAGAAAGAAAGAAAGAAAGAAAATCTTTTTTTTTAAGATTTTATTTATTTATTTTTTGACAGACAAAGATCACAAGTAGGCAGAGAGGCAGGCAGAGAGAGAGGGGGAAGCAGGCTCCCCACTGAGCAGAGAGCTCGATGTGGGGCTCAATCCCAGGACCCTGAGATCATGACCTGAGCCGAAGGCAGAGGCTTTAACCCACTGAGCCACCCAGGCGCCCCAAAAAGAAAATCTTAAAAAAAAAAAAACCTTCATCTTTCCTTAGGTTTTTTTTTTTCTCTTAATAAATATTTGAGGGGTTAGAGTTTTCTTCTTTCAGTACCTTAAATAAATCCATCCATGGTCTTCATGTTTCCACATTTTTCTTTTGAAATTAGCTGTAAATCTTAATTTTAGCTTTTTTACAGTAGATAATATGTACCCCCACATGTACCTCTTAAATGTTCTCTTTGTTTTAGTTTTTATTCGTGTTACTATAATATTCCTAAGTGTAGTTTTATTCATATTTACCCTATTTAATGTTTATACATTTTTTGAATCTTAAATATATGAAATTAAACATTTTCTGTTAATTTTGGAAAATTCCTGGCCAGTAATATTCAAATATTTATATTTTACTATTCTGTCTCTTATCCTCCAAGTACTCTAATTACATGTATGTTAAACCTTTTCATTGAATCCTGTATTTCCCTTAGGCTTTTTTCCTGGATTTTCTATCCCTTTTCTTATAGGTATCAACTCGGGCACTTTTTTACTATCATGTCTTCAATTCACTAATTATCTGTTACGCTATTTCTAATCTGTTACCAAATACAACACTGAATTCTTCAGGTTTTGTATTACCGATTTTGTATTTTAATTTCAATTTTGTATTTTAATTTCAGTTTATCTATTTGTAGAATGGCCATTTAAAAATCACCATCAGATAACTAAAATTTGAAGCACCCAAACATCTCTTCCTATTCTTTGCATTTCTTTTGGTATCTGGTGACTGTACTGTTTTTTGCAAGCCTTGTTTGTTTTGAACAAATGCTGAACATGATATACATCAAGTTATGTATTGAGTTTTCTTCTGTTAGATATGGTGGCAGTGAGTTCTTTAATTTCTTAAATGGTTGCTTTGTTAGGACTAGACTATATTTTTTTCTAAATTTTTATTTATTTTAATAATTGCTGCACCCAAGTGAAGCTTGAACTCTGGACCCCAAGGTTAAGGGTTGCATGCTTCTCTGACTGACCCAGTCAGAGCACCCAGTGATGCTCCACCACTAGACTCTATCTTACTTGTCCTTACTCTCAGGTGAGGTTTTAAGGGCTCTTAACAGCCTGAGGTATTAACCAAAGGACTCTAAGTGGGCACTAATCTCTGTTTTTCCATCCTGAGATATCTGTAATATCTGCTCTACCCTTGAGCCCCTAATTGTTGCTCTGTGTTGTTTCTTAGAGTGACTCTCTATGTACCACTTAAGAAATATGTAAAGACATGTATTGGGGCTCTCCGTTCTAGACTCCCTTCTTTTTTGGGTTCTGCCCCTTAACTTTCAGGTTCTCTAGCAGCCCTGAACTCTGACATTTGCCTCCTGAGTGAAGCAAGACCCCCTTCTTCCTGACTGAGCTCTTTTCTTCTCTACCAATGCAAACTGGAGAGTCTTCGGAGAAAATCACTCTCTTGAGGTACTTACTGTTCTGCCTAAAAGGATTGTTTCACTTCATTTTGCTGCTTGCTTTATTTAGTGAATCCTCAGGGACCTCAGACAGCTGGTTTTTATTTTTTGTCCAAGATTTCAATTGTTGGTAGTGTGAGGTTGGTCTGACAGAACTACTCTATCTTCCTCATTATTGAAACTGAGAGTTATTAGTTTCAGGCTACATATTAAGCATTCATTATTTGCCAGGTATGGTGCTTAGGGATTTAATTGTATTATATCATTTAATCCTCACACTAGTCTTTGAAGTGGTTACCCTCACTTTTATAGACAAAGGAATTTAGGAAGGTAGGAAGGATAATTAACTAGGCCAGATCACACAGCAAGCTGTGTATCTGGATCTGTCTAATAGACAAGGCAGGGAGAAAGGGAGGGGAAAAGGATCAGGGCTGGTTTCAGGCCCTTACAAGGAACATCAGGCCTTGTTTATTGGTTTTCTGACTGAGGATGCCTTATCTCCATAGACTTCTCTTACTTCTGGTTAGAAACTGTGCCCTAGAATCTTCACTGGAAATGGGAAACAATAGCAAGAAAACAAGAAAAACAAAGTTTTGGTATGGTCTCAAAGTTTTATTTAAAACCACTTTTGAGGGAACAATGTGTGTCACCCCAAATGTCTTTGCTGCCTGAATTGGTACTTGCAGAAATCTCCAGGAAATGGATCACTTTGAATATAAAAGAAGACAATAACTCCCCAAATCTGAAGAGATGTATAGGAAATAAGTGGTAATGTCTATGGTGTGCTTACTTTGTGGCAGGGACTGGAAGCATTTTTACCCCTGAATCCTCT
>RCUC01076900.1:0-34281 GCA_003697995.1 Taxidea taxus jeffersonii
GAGCCCCCGTCTTGAGCAGACCAAGGGGCTGTGGTGCGCGTGTCCCTGCGGGCACATGGCCTTGTCTGCCTCTCTCCACCCGCGACTAGCCAGGAAGGGTCTCATCCCAGCTGGCTGGGGTTGCCATGGAAACTAACCTCCTATTCTGGCCACCACCTTTTCCAGAACAAATACAAGGCGGAAATTCTCAAACAACGGGAGCATCAGAGCCTGATCGAGGCTGAGAGGAAGCGGGTGGCTCGGATGCGCCAGCAGCAGCTGGAGTCGGAGCAGTTCCTGTTTTTCGAAGACCAGCTCAAGAAGCAAGAATTAGCCCGGGGTCAGATGCGAAGCCAGGAAAGCCGGGCGCTGTCAGAGCAGATTGACGGGAGCGCTCTGTCCTGCTTGCCGGTGCCGAGGAACAGTGCGCTGCAGAACGTGTTCACAGACCAGCCCCCTAGGAGCGAGGCGGCCCGGGATGCCGGCCACTCTCCTCCCGTGAACAGGGCTCTGAAGCCCGCGGCCGCTCTGAGCGCCGTGCAGAGTAAGTGACGGGCTGCCTCCCTGCCTCGCTTCGGACCCAGTCTCCCAGCCTCAGTCCCGGGACCACTGGGAGGGGGCTCCTCTACCCATCATCCACGGTGGTAGGGGCGAGGCAGGATGGGGTGTGAATTTCAGTGCCATCCGGCTCTCCCCTCCTCCCCCATAACCTTCACATTCAGGCAGCGTGATTTGCCCCCCCATAGAGCAGCAGCCTTCTCATAAAGGGGGCCCTGTGGGGTCATGGGACCGAGATTTGAAAAGAGAATTCCGAGCATTCTTTTTTTCTTTCCTGCATTTTCACCAAAGAAACCACCTGAATCCTAAAGGGAAACACTAACACTGCAAAGAAGATGCCGAGAAAACGGTTGGCACAGAACTTGGCTTAAAAACGTAAATGTAAAAAAAAAAAACAACACGTAAATGTCTCGCATTTTGCTGCCCCAGGAGTGTCTGGTGCACAGAGTGTGGCCAACCTCCACGTAGATTTTGTGCTCCTGCTAACAGTTAGTGCAGCTTGGGGCAGCTCTGTGACCCCTGGCAAGCGCCCAAATCCAAAGGCAGACACTGTCGGTGGCGTCTTGTGTCCATTTATTTTAAAAGTTATGCTAGGCAACCATTTTATAAATCACCCTATCGCGAAGCTGGCACCTTCCCCCTCGCTCATGAACCAGTTCATAGACAAAGCAGAATTTTACCTTAACCTTTGCCTTGACACCCACTGCTAAGACTTTTAAAAATAAAACACAGAAGGTAGAGTGCCTGATAATTTCATCTTTTATGTTTCGATTGCCCTGCTGTTGCTTGCCAAAAACACTTCTGATGGGCGGGGTGTAAGATTTGTTTCTTTAACTGGTTCTTCCTTTCCTATTTCTTAGATCTAGTGGTCGAAGGACTGCGGTGTGTAGTTTTACCAAGAGACCTTTGCCACAGATTTCTGCTGCTGGCAGAATCTAATACAGTGAGAGGAATAGAAACCTGCGGGATACTCTGTGGAAAACTGGTATGGCCTTTGTTTCATATCTCTCTGCCCACGATACGTTCCGATGTGGTGACTTTCTTACTAAAAGCAAAACAGAATAAAGGCATCCTAAGATGCCTAAGATGGCAGCCTAAGATGCCATCCTAAGGCAATCCATAATTGCAAAAATTATGAAGATATCTTTATCTAGATTAATGAACACAAAAGTACTGTTGTTTTTAATGGAATGCTCCTTCTAGGAAATGGGTTGTAAAGTTTTAGGGATACTATAAAAGCCGGGTGTAAAGAATGAATCAAACCAAATGCTAAACCTTTGTTTAGAAAAATAACTGTTTGGGGCGCCCGATTGACTCAGTCAGTTAAGCATCCGACTCTCGGTTTCAGCTCAGGTGATAATCTCAGGGTTGTGAGCTCGAGCCCCAAGTCCGGCTTTGTGCTCAGCATGGAGTCTGCTTGAGATTCTTTCTCTCCCTCTGTCCCTCTTCCCTGCTCTCTCTCTCAAATAAATAAACAAAATCTTAAAAAGAGAAAGAAAGAAAAACGATGGATTACAGGTCTCCAGATTTTCAAAGCCATCTAGTTTTCTGAATCAGGTTTCCACAGCAGTGGTTAGTTTCCCATATATTTATCTAATTAACTCTACCCATTCTGATCTGAGGCAGGTGTCATCTCGCCAACCTTTTGCAGACCCATGTGGAATAAAACTAGGGTTCTCTTGTTTTCCTTAGTTTCAGACAGTAGTTTCAACAAGCTGAAATTTTACGGCACAGGTCCCATTTACTCATGGAAGATCAGAAATATGTGATGAAGGGTGCCTGGGTTAAGCGTCTGCCTTCGGCTCGGGTCATGGCCCCGGGGTCCTGGGATCAAGCCCCATATGGGCTTCCTGCTCAGCAGGGAGCCTGCTTCTCCCTCTCCAGCTCCCCTGTGCTTGTGTTCCCTCTCATGCTATCTCTCTGTCATAAATAAATAAAAATCTTTATGAAAAAAAGAAAGAAATATGTGATGAAAGACAATGTCAAAATAGAAGGAGGACCAAAGAGAGGAGATGAGTTTAGCTTGCTACTTGCAAGAAGGATGAATAATATCTTGTGGAGAGTGCCCTTGGGTCCAGGCACATTTTCCATCTAAACATTTGCTTGGGAACTGTTGCTTAATGGCCTATGTTCTACTCAGCTCACATTCTCCCTGCCGTAGTTTCGTTCTGCACATTCATGTGTCCTCCAGGAGAGAGGGAGCACAGATGACCAACACAGGAGTGTGACCCACCATGTTCTCTCAGTCACCTTGTTTGTCTGTCATGGGCAATGTGTTCTGGATGCTTCCTCAAGACCATATGGTGTACCTAGTTTGATTGATTGATTGATTATTCATTCATTCCTTCATCAGACAGACATGTACTGAGTATCTAGATGTGTTAGGCACTGCACTTGGTGATGGCATTCTGTAACCTCCAACAACCATAGTCTTTGCCATACAGCACTCACATCATGCCTCTGAAGGAAAGCCCTGAAACAGAGAGAAGGCGGTGCTTGTGGAGGGCAGACTGCTCCTCCCAGCACAAGCATCTCCTCCCTGAACATCCCATCACCTCTTCCCAGACCCCTTCCGTCAGCTCTTCCCTTGACCTGAAGGAAGTATTGTGTTTCTCTTTTTTCATTTTCTAAATGCAAACCCAAAACATCACTTTAATTATGGAAGATCTCAGTGAGTCTCCAATGGCAAGAGAGAAATTAGGTCTGGATGTGAAATGAAGTACAATTAATAAAATAAAATACACAAGGCCATCAACCTCCACAAACCTTAGAAATGTCCTTCAGTAAATCCACAAAACCATTTAACTGGTATCTCCCCTTCCAGATAAACCTGATGCTGTGTTGTTCGGATCTTTTCCCTGCACATGTACTATATCAAGGCAGTGTTTATTAACTCAACAATCATGGAGCAGCCTGGGAGGCAGACTCCTGTTTGTTAAACATTTTCTTATTTTTCAAGATTTTATTTATTTATTTGACAGACAGAGATCACAAATAGGCAGAGAGGCGGGCAGAGAGAGAGAAAAGGAAGCAGGCTCCCCGCTGAGCAGATAGCCTGATTCCGGGCTCAATCCCAGGACCCTGGGATCATGACCTGAGCCGAAGGCAGAGGCTTTAACCCACTGAGCCACCCAGGTGCCGCTGTTAAACATTTTCTATCATGAAAACAGGTTTTGAGGTCCAGAGAGCTGTCTCGCCTTTTTGGCAGATAACCCATTTTTAAGTGCGAGGCTTTGATTTTGTGGACGCGGGTGGTGGGGCACTCTCTAGTCTTCCCACAAAACTCTATGCTTCCAGCTCAGGCTGTGTTTCTTTTTTTTTCCCCCTCTCAGATGCCTGTTACTCTTTTCTGCTGATTGTTTTTTAGACGCATAATGAATTTACCATCACCCATGCGATCGTGCCAAAGCAGTCAGCGGGGCCGGACTACTGTGACGTGGAGAATGTGGAGGAATTATTCAGTGTTCAGGACCAACATGGCCTCCTCACGCTGGGATGGATCCACGTATGTGTGAGCGTTGAGTTTCCGTTTATCTTCCGTGGGCTGCCACTTTCCTCCCTGGGGAAATTTAGCTTCTTTTAAATCGTTTCTTCTTCTCGATTTTTTTTTTCAAGTGGAATAAATGTCATCATAGTAAAGCCTTCTCTCCAATGTTAGGCCATGTCTAAGTCTGTCAAATCCGGATTTGGACAAGGCTATAGTATGCTTTTTTTCTCACCATCCAACGTTAAAGGAGAGAGAAACATTTGGAAATTGGGTGACTTGCTTTGATGATTTTCTGTAGTCTAATGAAGACCTAGTCTGATTTTTAACTAATTTAACGAGATTGTTATTAATGTTTTCTTTCTCTTTGCTATGGGTCAGAAGTGGAATATTTTAAGAAAATTTCTAAAAATGTTTCTTTGAAACAGATGTTTTTATATATCAAACAGGGACCATAGATATTTCCACATCTCCCCAACAGGCCAAGGAAGAATTTATCACTGTATAAACAGCCACAGTGGGGCCAAAAATACTGGCTTCCAACATCCGCCGGGCCATCATAGGAGCGAGAAAGGGCTTACTAATTAAAAGCCGTGAGTTTAAATCTCAGCTCTGCTAAAAATTCCTCACAGGAATGTTGGTAAATTACATAAGCAATCTGGGCATCAGCTGTATCATCCACAGAACAGATGTCACAAGAATTGACTTCCTGCAGTGGTTTGCGTTAAATGAGATAATGTCAGTGAATTTCATAGCACATTTTTCTGGGAACTCAGAAAATCGTGGCCACTGGTTTTGGCGATGATGCTCAACTTTTCCTATCCGTGGTTCAATCAGTTCTTCCATTCAGTCTTATACATGTGGACCTGGGGTAGGAATAAGTCAACCCACAATCATGGGGTGATGGCCAAGATTTTCAGAGAGAATGTGGAATAATCCGAGGACCCTTGAAAAGAGATGGGTGACCATTTTTCATTTTACTTGCTTTACAGGGATGTACTGAAGAGGGGCGGGACACATACTTAGATCCTTCTGCCCCTCTCCCCACACAAAATCAGCAAGCACTTGGTATTAACATAATTTCAGAGGTGGAGGAGACCTTAGTCCCAGCTCCACCTAGGTTCTTTTTTCACCCCCTCCAAGATTTTATTTATTTATTTGAGAGAGAGAGAGCATGAGCATGGAAAAGGACAGAGAGAGAGGGAGAAGCAGACTCCCCACTGAGCAGGGAGCTGGACGCGGGGCTCGATCCCAAGACCCTGAGATCATGAGCTGAGCTGGAGGCAGACGCTTAACCGATTGAGCCACCCAGACACCCTTCCACCTAGGTTCCTATGTGTCCTTCCTCACCTCTTTGCTTCCGGGTGACCCACTGACCAGGTGGGGCTAATGAGTGCCCCCTCTCCTTCACTGGTTGTGTGTGAGCCATAAACAAGACATCAAGTATAAAAGCTCTTTGAAAAATATAAACCACCTATCAAACACAAGAAATGATTTATGATGAAGAGTTTGCAAAACTTCCCATATGCCTGTTTCTTTAACAGTAAGTAACGTGCCTTACTGGGTGCTTAGAAATTACTGAATTTTCAAGGTGCTCTTTAGTTGAATGTGATTTTCTGTAACAGGAAGGCATTTTAAAGCAAAATAAATTGTAGCCAAGGAAATTATAACACAAACTGAGAAAGAATGATGCCCCGTTAAATTTTAGTTACACCAAGGAGTCAATGTTAGTTTATAGTTCGTTTACTTCTTATAAAACGTTTTCCACATTAAAAACAGGTTTTCCCTTTATGACCTGTGTATGTAATACATGCAATAATGAAGTTAAGCCATTTAAATAATGAATTTGGCGAAATTTTAAAATTCCAGGATTTTGCTTTTTTGTCTCTTTCACCATTGCAAATCATTGTGATTTGATGAAAACCCTAAATCATTGTATTTCTAAATTTTCATGGTTGGAAAGGACATTTTATGATTTTTTTTATTGACATAATAGTAACAAAAAATTCCAGAGCTAGCTTTTTTTCAGATGTAAGCTAGTCCTCGGAAAGAAGGGCAGAATCAGAGTCTAATAGAACTGGATTCTCACATGGACTTCTCAGCTTAAACGCTCCCTGCACTACCCTTGTGCTTACCTCAGTCTTCTCATCTGTAAAATGGGGATGGTAATAGCACTTTTCTTATGTTGTTTTAAGAGTCGAATGAGTCAGTGCCTGAGCAAGTGGCATCTGCAGCCATCGTCATCATCATGGTCCGGGCCTCCCACTCATGCCCTCACTTAAGCTTTGGGTTTTAAATAGTGGGATAATTTCCAGACCTCAGCTGACCTACGTCTTTGTAGACCAAGACTGGGAGTTACTTTTTCTTTGTAGAATATGTACCTTCTGTAAATAGAGATCAACAGCTTTTCCCCTCATTCTGTTAAATCTGTTAAATAAAGTGGAAATGAGCTATGAAATCTTGCATTTCTTTTTTTTAAGATTTTACTTATTTATTTGACAGAGAGAGAGAGAGCTCACAAGTAAGCAGAGAGGCAGGCAGAGAAGGGTGAAGCAGGCTCCCTGCTGAGCAGAGAGCCCAATGCAGGACTCGATCCCAGGACCCTGAGATCATGACCTCAGCCGAAGGTAGAGACTTAACCCACTGAGCCACCAAGGCGCCCCAAATCTTGCATTTCTTTAGCAGACCATAGTTAAGTGCAAAGGCATGAGCTATTTTTATGGATCCGTGCCCTTTTAGATAATAATGACAATATTGGGGCACCTGGGGGGGCTCAGTCGGTTAAGCTTCTAACTCTTGGTTTCGGTTCAAGTCACGATCTGAGTCACGAGATCGAGCCCCATGTGGGCCTCTGTGCTCAGTAGGGAGTCTGCTTGAGATTCTCTCCTCCTTGTCCCCATGGCCTCCATCTCAAAAAAAAAAAAAAAAAAAGACAGTCTTAAAATAATAGCAATAACACAGGGAATCACTTTGATTCCTCTCTGTGCTAGGCACTGTTGTAAGAATTTTACGTGGATTGTCTCATTTAATTTTAATGTAGCAACCCCATGAGGAAAATAATTACTGTCCTTATTTTATGACTGATGAAATGGCATGAAGGGGTTAAGTAATCTTCTCAGTGTCCTACAGCCAGTTAGCGATGGGCCCAGGACCCAGGCGGTACACCCAGGGACCTTGGTTTCATGATTAGAGTGGTCACATTCCTTTTTCTTTTTCTTTTTTTTTAAATTGTATTTATTTATTTGACAGACAGAGATCACAAGTAGGCAGAGATGCAGGCAGAGAGAGTGGGGGGAAGCAGGGTCCCCGCTGAGCAAAGAGCCCAATGCAGGGCTCGATCCCAGGACCCTGAGATCATGACCCGAGCTGAAGGCAGAGGCTTAACCCACTGAACTATCCAGGTGCCCCTAGAGTGGTCACATTCCTTTTTCAAGGGTAACTTAAGTTGACCGTGAATTTTAAAATCACGCTGGGTGCATGTAATTTTCCTATTCGAGTGTGAACTTCTGATGTGTCTCTACTAAACACAAGCTTGTTTATAGCCCAAAACCTCGAAGATAGAGCTCTCGGTTTATAATCTCCCCTTCCCTCTCATCATGTGGGTATTTACTTGCTGTGGAAAATGAGTCCCAAATGCCTCCCACAACCTGGAACAGTTCTGTTCTCCCATTTGTAGGGAATGACGATCCATGGGAGAACACACAGCAAAATGTGGTAAATTCATTGAAGACATTCCTTTCGTGTCCGTAGTTTTGTATGAATTATCTCTGGGCTCCCTCGGGATCCTGTGTGTGGAATTAAGATGCCAACAGGAGCATCTCCTAGCTGCGTTGTGATGCGAGTCTCTTTAATTAATTCCCAGTTCTGTCTGTCCTAATAAGCAGAAAGCGCATGGACACTTCCAGGAGCCTCTTCTCAGGCTCATGGTTATTCCCAAGGTGCACGAGAGGCGGGATTGTGCCAGGGACACAGCTTTTATTAATCAATGATGATAAAAAAGAAAAAAGAAAAAGCCAGCTACGAGAGACTTTTAGAACGGGCTGCGGCCTCGACGAGGACAACTCCTCCAGTAAGACTGTCTTCTTTTCCGTTTACAGACACATCCGACCCAAACTGCGTTCTTGTCCAGTGTTGATCTCCACACGCACTGTTCCTATCAGCTCATGCTGCCAGAGGCGATCGCCATTGTTTGCTCACCAAAGCATAAAGAGTAAGTGGCCCTGGGAACTGGGTCCAAGTGAGGCATTGTCTAGGGCTGTGGGGTTCAAGTGCGTCCACGTGGCAGGGAGTGGCTCTTGGACCGGTGGGCACCGCGTGCCCTCGAGAGGCAGAGCTTGGTGCCAGCCAGCTCCCTTTTACCTTTAGCTCTGCAGTCATAGGGCTTTTAAGGTCCTTTCATAGTAGAATTACTGGTTCTCTTTACTTAGGGAGCATGATCTCCCAGTGGATAAACTGGATGCTATTTCAGTTTGCCTTTTGAGCTCCTCATTCCCCTGTCCTGCCTCGTGTTGTAAGAAAATTTCCAGCTTCTGATTAATGACCTCCAAAGCCTTTGTAGATTTGGGAGACAATGATTATGAGAGAGTGATGATGAGCAGAGGAGTCAGACACACTTAAGAGTGGAATCCTGGCTTCAGCTTCAGATGGCATGTGACTGGCAGGATCCCTGACCACAATGACCCTCAGTCTCTTTATCCTTGACACCTGCCCATCCGGACTGATGTGAAGAAGGTGAATGGCAGTCTGTAGAAAGGGCTTAGCAGTGGTGTCTGGCCCCACGGTTAGCACTCAGTAAATATTTGCTGTTTCTTTAAACAGTATCTATGTTATTAGAAAAAGTAGAAATATCTGCCACCTGTCATTTCCTTCCACGGCCCCTCCGTTTTGCATTCCGGTCTCATGGGACAAGTTCAACTACCTCTTCCCCATTGCAGCCCAGCAGGTGCATGGAGTTGGCTTTGGCCCCTCGGGAGTTTCTCTCCTCTGGGCCGCTTATTGCAAAACTGATTTAAAAGATGACTCTGGAGGGGCACCTGGGTGGCTCAGTCGGTTAAGCACCCAACTCTTGATTTCAGCTCAGGTCATGATGTCATGGTTGTGAGATGGAGCTCTGCACTGAGCATGGCGTCTGCTTAGGATTCTCTCTCTCTCCCCCTCTGTCCCCCACCGCCCGCCCCTCCCCCCGCTCGCTCTGGAAATCCAGATGATCTTTAATTTTTCCACTTTTTGTTTCCACCCTGGAACAGCACTGGCATTTTCCGGCTCACCAATGCCGGCATGCTCGAAGTTTCTGCTTGTAAAAAGAAGGGCTTTCATCCGCACACCAAGGACCCCAGGCTGTTCAGTGTGAGTAGACTGTGCTGGCTATTTTCTTTTTTCTTCAGATACTTATTTTCCACCTGTTCCTTCCCCCCGTCCTTGAAGGAAAGAAACAGCAGCAGTGTAATATGGGATAAAACACTGCTTAGTTCAGGGTTTCCTTATCCTGAAAATTCAGCAAGCTTTTGAGTTACTTCTGATTTCTTTGCACGATTACTTTATTTACAAGAGAATGTCAGTGTTTCTGTAGCACAGTTCATTGTGCATAAAGTTGCCTTTCCATTTATGCATTTGTGGGATACTTAAAGAAATGCAGTTTTACTCAGACTCCAACTAAGCAGACAATGAAAGAAAATGATATTTAGTGTCTCATGAATTCTTTCCACTCGATGTGGCCAGATTAATTTTGTCATAACAGTTCATTGGAAACTGTACTCATACTTCTTGGGTAGCCACAGATAGCCCCAAAGAAACACCATTTGACTGCATCTTTTCTTTCTAACTGCGCTCCTGGTGGTTCTCCAGCGGTAATATCAGAGAAACGTTGCTTTGAAGTTAGAATCTACTTAAAGCGACAATTAACTTGGCAACTTCTGTCCGTGTGTTTTTGCTAGATATAAATCAGCCCGATTCTATCGGTTCTGGTCGGAAACATCTTCAAAATTAGGAACGTTTTTAAGTTCAGAAGTTCATATTCCCTTTCTGCGGAGAAACAGGGTAAACAATCATGATGTAAAACCAGTTTTTTCTCACCTAGATATGCAAACATGTGTTGGTAAAAGACATAAAAATAACCACACTGGACCTGAGGTGATGTGTTCTGAAGACGAGCGCCGTCGACACAACACCTTCCCGCAGACGTGTGGTAGCCGGATTTTCTTAACACGGTTCCTGAAGTGACTGATATTTTATATTTATACATTTTAGATCAGAAAGTTTGATATTTATTGTTCTTGCCCACTTTGAAGTTTTCTTTTTGGGTTGCTCTGTCTCCGGAGAGGTCACCGTTGTGTTACGTCCATAGTGTGAATCCCCCAGATACAACAACCACACAATAAATAATGCTGCAAACAACCTTATGTCTGGTGTTCGGAGAGGTCTCCGCGTGCGTTTTCAAAGTTTTCGATGCTTTGCTGTATTTTCTTCCTCATTCCTATCAAAGGCAATTCCAAACAAGAGATCCTGAGTGCTCGGGGGTCTCCCAGATGGGCCATCTGGTTCTGCCCCCCTTCCTATAGTTGAAGATGAGCAGTTTCCACGTGTGAGAAGACATCTGGCTGCACACGGGAGAGCCGTCTGGCGTTCAGTGTCAAGCTCAGAGGTTTGTGAGCAGCTGATACCAGAACAGTGAGCTTCTACTCAGGGAGCAGGTGCCAAAGGGCATGGGGGAGCAGACAATTTATTAACTTGATGGAGAGGACTCAGAGCAGGGACACTTGCGGAGAGAAGAATGAAAAAGATAGAAGCGTACAGCTTGTTACTATGAAAGTTAATAGGGGTGACGGGGAGAAGAAATGAGGTATAGGAAATAAATGATAATTCTCAGCCCAAGAGAATAAATAAGAAAATTACTTGCCAAGCACACTTGCAATGAAAAGCATCTATCTATAAATCAAGGAACAGAGAACACGAAGAGAAATACCTTTAAGCTGAGTACGGTGACATAAAGACAACAATTACTGAGGCTTGGACTGGGTTTTTCGGCTGGTATCTGGATAATCCAAGCATTTACCTGGATCAAATACAGGAGGAATGGGAGGTTTGTGGACTATGTTGGTTGAATTAGGAGGAAAAACATTGTGGAGACAGAATGTGACCGTATTCAGAGGTAGAACGTTTAAAGAGGTAATTAAGATAAAATGAGGCCACTAGAGGGCCCTCATCCCGTCTGGCTGGGGTCCTTATGTGGAGGAGAGATTAGGAGGCAGACACAGGGAAGATCGTGAGGGGACACAGGGAGGTCTTCTCCGTCTGGGCGTCTACAAGGAAAGATGCTTCCAAAAAAAAACCAGACCTGACCACACCTTGATCTCAGACTTCCAGGCTCCAGAACTGTGAGAAAATAAATTTCTGTTATTTAAACCACTCTACCTATGGTATTTTATTATGGCAGTCCACCAAACTCATACAGCACTTAACATTTACTGAAGTTGTTTTCTTTTGTTCTCACGGACAGAATTGGAAATGACTTTCTCTGTTGTCCTGCAGAAATTACTGTCTTCTCCACAGACCTTGTCAGTTATCGAAGAGCAAGGTAGGTTGTGCGTGGGTTGTTCTCAGCTCCTGAAGTTGCTCCTGGATTCTTTTGAGAAGTGTTTTGTTTGTGGAAGGATTGGCATTATATTTGAGATGCGGTGGCGGCGAAGGCCATATCCCAGGGCTGGTTCCATATCTCCCCCGGCTTCATCCCACGCTGCAGACACACAGGTCATGCTGGGAAGACTGTGGTATTCCAGTTGCTTGCGCTGAGACAATGATTCGAATATTTTCATTAGGGAACCAGCCACAGTGACCCCAACACATGGAAAGCAGATGTTTCTCGCCTGGCATGTCTGACAGAATTATGTAGCCAGAGAATGTTTTAGGTGACGAGGATGCTTGAGGAGTGTCAAGGAAGAGAGGAAAACGTTCAGCTCCTTGTTCTTCTTAGAATTTAGTGTGCTATTTGTCATGAAGACAACAAATATGCAAAAAACTCTCCTTGTTCCCTCAAGAGACATGTTTTCTTTTCTAGCATCTTGGCTTTTCATGAGGCAAGAACGTCTTTTCTTTGGGGACAGCCACATTAGTGGCTCTGAGAGATTCGTCATACTGATGTCCGAGAAGACTTTTTTTAGTTATTAAAAGGCATGTCTTTGTTTATGTTGTTCTAACTAAAATACCACAAACTGGGTGGCTTAAACGACAGACATTTATTTCTCTCAGTTCTGGAGGCCCGAAGTCTGCGGGAAAGCCCACACGTTTGGGTTCTGAGTGGGGGCTCTCTCCAGGTTTGTGGACAGTCACCTTCTTCAGTGTCCTCACGTGGTGAGCAGAGCTCATCTCCCCCAAGTCTCTTCTATATTATAAGGACACTGACCCCATCATCAGGGCTCCACCCTCCTGACAACCACCCCTACAGACCACCCCCTCCACACACCATCACACCAGGGATTAGATTTCAACATATGGACTTTGAGGGGAGGGTTGGAAGGTACAGACATTCAGTCCATAGCAAAGCCAGTGCCAAAAAGCTAATGTTTTATCCATTTGCCATGCTTTATAGAAGCTCTACTGTACATCTCCTGAAATCCCATGATTACATTAAGAAGCACCATTCATGAGCATGTGAATAGCTGTTACTCTATTCCCTGTGATCTGGTGTTCAAATGCCTTCAAAAAGATTTATGGAATTAAGAAGATAGTTTTCAGGGGCACCTGGGTGGCTCAGCGGGTTAAAGCCGCTGCCTTCGGCTCGGGTCATGATCCCAGGGTCGTGGGATCGAGCCCCGCATCGGGCTCTCTGCCCTGCGGACAGCCTGCTTCCTCCTCTCTCTCTCTGCCTCTCTGCCTACTTGTGATCTCTGTCTATCAAATAAATAAATAAAATCTTTAAAAAAAAAAAAAAAAAGATAGTTTTCAAAAAGAATTGCCAGTTGATTAAGTCATAATCAAGTCAGACTCGGAGGACCTGAGATCATGACCTGAGCCAAAGGCAGAGGCTTAACCATCTGAGCCACCCAGGTGTCCCTAAAGCCAAAATTAAAAAAACACAACAAACTCATTTAAGTAATCTCTATACCCATTGTGGGGCTCAGACCAACCAGCCCGAGATCAAGAGCCACACACTCTTTGCCAGCCAGACACTCCAAAGTCAAATCTGAATAATAAAATCTGAGCTGCTGACAAAGATGCCTGAGGCTTCTAGAACTCTGTCATCACACGCTTATTGCTGTGGGACACCCAGTCCCAGGCATTTATCAAGACCACTAGAATATTTTTAGAATATTTTATTTATTATTTATATTATATTTTATTTATATTCATTAATATTATATTTATTTAAATATAAATATGTTTATGTTTACATTATTGTTTATTAATTTTATTTATTTATTAGAATATTTTTCTAAACGAATAAGAATTTCATTTTACCAAGGACAGTTAACTTTTTGACTGGGTAAGATTAGAAATACAAGAGAAGGGGGCTTCTGGGTGACTCAGTCGGTTGAGCATCTGCCTTCAGTTCGTTCGGGTTGTGATCCCGGGGTGCTGGGATCTAGCCGGGCATCGGGCTCCCTGTTTGGCGGGGAGTTGGCTTCTCCCTCTCCCTCTGCTCCTCCCTCTGCTTGTTCTCTCTCTCTCTTTCTCTTAAATAAATGAATTTTAAAAATATTAGAAATACAGGAGACAGAACTGACAAGAGCCATACCAGTGGCATTTAAATACTACTTTTCTTCTTGTGAAACTCAGCAGTTTATGCATTCATACGGGAGAAGGCTATTTGGGGACATCCATCTGAAATCACAAGCTTTTCATTTTTTTAAGAACAAGGGCTAGTTCTTAATTTGAGGGATGGAAATTGCATGCTTCATATATTTTTTGTATGGACAGGGGATGTCATTTTGTAGAGGGAGATCTGGTGGATGATTTTAGGCCATTTCTTACAGAGTTTCAGGTGGTAGTGTATGCAAAATGATCTAAAGAGGGGAGGAAATAATGGACCCAATGATAGGACAGAGGAATAAGCTTCAAAACCAAATGCAGAGGGAAAGAAAGAGACGTGACCTAAGAAGAATACGAAAATACCATCTTTGGGACATCTGAGCTTCAGCCTCTGAAAAACTGTCCTTAACTACACTACATAAAAGCCTTTTGTCCTCATCAGTTTTCCTTCAAGATAGTGTATGTCACAAAAGCAACGAGGCAAACCGTAATCATTTATATTTCCTTCAGACTTCAAAGGGGGCATGGAGTGATTACAAGAACATTCTGGAAGAGCTGTAGCCACCGGAATAAATTAGAGAGAGGGCAGTCCCTGGATGTTCGTTTTCCTAATACATTTCTGAAGATGAGATGGAGAATTTAACCCACCAGATGAAGCGCTCACAAATGGCAATTAATTCCAATAGCAAATTTCTCACTCAACATGGCCTTCCTGGCATAGCTGCTGTCTGATTTCAAGACCAGCGTTTCACAGAGAAAACGTTATGAACTCTGCTTTGGAAAATCACAGCCTAGTCATAGTCAAACTATGTGTCAGACTATGTGTGGTTCTCTTTTCAGTTCTACACGGGGGCACACTGTCTCATCTCGGCCTCTGCCGGGAACCGGGGCCGCCGACATCCTACTTCCCCTTGCCCAGCCTCAACCCCCCTCATATCCTCTCCATTTGCCCGGTTAACTCCTACTAAGTTTCTCGTAAACACGATGTCCTCGGGGGGCCTCTCCGAGCTCCCGGCTGTGAAAGCCCATCTGCCATATTCATATTTCCGCTTTTGTGACCCTCACCGTGCACCCCAGCCAGCTACCTGTGGAATGTCCATCTTCCTCTCTAGACCGGAAGTTCCAGCTGCCAGAGCCATGCCTGTTCTCTCTGCATGACTCACACCTGTCTCAGCCCTAGCTGACCGCAGGTGCTCCTCGAGCCACCCCTGAAGTAACATGGGTCTCCCGGGAATGAACATGACTTGAACATCCGGTTTTCATACTCTGACGTGACACTCTAGGGCTGGGTCTCTCCCTCCTCTTCCTCCTCTTCTCTTCCCTCTCCTCTTCCTCCTCCTCCTCCTCCTCCTGCTCTTTCTCCTCCTCCTCTTCTCCGTATCTTTTTGAGTAAGCTCAGCCACAGCAGTGGCCTCTGGTGGAACCGAGTGAGTGTGTTGGCGCAGACAGCCTCCTCCCTCACTGCAGCCCGGCATTCCTCTCCAGGCTGCTCCGTGTGAGAAATCCTCCTGAAGATATTCAGGCTAACCTGGTTCCACAATGACACCAAATGGACAACAAAGACTTATTTGGTTTCCAAAAAATAAAGGAATAACACACCTACCCATCTGTTCACGACACAGGTGCGAATCAATGTTCCTAGAAACCCATGTCATCTTTTGGGGGGGGGGGTTTGCAGAAGCCTGTCATGGGGGAAATTCATAAGTTCAAGTGTCCCGTTCCCTATCGTTAGGGAAGGAAAGGGGATTCAAGCGGCAGCCAGATTGCTTGCTAGTTTTATGCCCTCAAGTTTCATATGAGGCTCATCCACAAGACCCTGCCCCCTGCCCAGGCTTTCAGGTCCCGGGGCATCTTGTGGAATCGAGGGAAGGAGAACTGAGACTGGGCAAAGGTGCGTCGGCTCTGCAGCTGGGCGCTCACAAAGAAGAAGCATTTCCCGGAGGCTCCTTTAGTGAGCGGTTCTGGTTCTCCTGAGTTCTGCCTCTGGCCATGATTCAGATTCTCAGACTCTTCCAAGCCCTCATTCCCTTAGTGCGTGTCCCCTGGTGACAGGGGAGGTGACAAGAGGTACAACAGTGCAGCAGACTGGCTTTGTAAACCCTGTAGTGAGGATGGGCATGGCTGGCGGGTTTTGCCTGAATTACAAGAGCTATCTGGCTATGACTACCTGCACTAATGCCCAAGTTTTACGACCTAGTAGGTATGGAGCGCCCTTGCCTGGTAAGCGTGAATCTGCAACCAGGAAATTTCCCTCAGTCGTAGCATGTTACAGTGGTCCTCGAGTTTTGATGTGCGAAGGAATCACCAGATAAATCTGATTAAAACTCAAGCTTCCAGCCTTAGCTCCAAAGATGCTAGCTCAGCAGGCTTTGGATTATGACCCAGGAATCTACCCACTTACCAAGAGCCCCCAGTGATGTTGACCTGTGTGGCCTGTGCCTTGAGGTACACTGGCCTAAGAGCTGAGAGTTGGGCTTGGAACCAAGGTCAAGTTGCCCCTCTCCCCATGGTAGGACCACTCAATTCCTCCATCTGTCTGTCAAAAGGCGGTAAGAATACCAACTCCGTAGGGTTGTTGTAGGATAAAATGAGGTCCTAATATAAGTTAGGACATGCCAACTCTTATTATTTGTCGTATTACAATTATTAGCTCCAGCCAGCCACAGGGACAGAGAGGACAAGGGAAAGCTTGGGTTTTCTGGGCCAAGCAGGCATTAAGTCTTGGGTAGGTCTGCAGTAAGATGTTTCAGACAGAGAGACAAGAGATGGACAGACACCCCTCACCTCAAGGACAGCCAGTGGTTGCTGAGCCCCACTCAGACTTACAAGTGGCACCCACCTGGGGGGCTGTAGAGGGCCCTGAAGAGCCCAGGCAGAAAAGCGCTTTGAGACTAAGGCCCCTATGAGTAGAGAAGGTGTTTCTGTGCCTCTTTGTACCTCCCAAGCCAAAATGGGTAAAAGAGAAGTTGAAGTGGACAGCTCCTCTGTATAATGCTATTAAGGGAACAACTTCTGTTCCTTCACCTGTGAAAGGGACATGATAATAATATTGTGCCCACTTCATTCAGAGGAACACATGAGGGAGGAGATGTATAAAGTCCTTTGTGTGGTGGGCCTTGGAGAATACTGCTGACCTTCCCATCCCTTCTCGTGTGAATCTCTCTGTAGCTACGGGTCAGGAGAAGGGAAATTGAAATCCAGATGCATCATGAGATTTTAGAGCAGCGTTTCTTATTCTTTTAAGAATCTGTTTCCCCTGAAAGACTTAAAGTCTTACTTTCTTTTAATACACATATGGATGGGCACAGCTTACAATGGTTCGACTTCAGATTTTTCAACTTTATGGTGGTGTGAAAGCAAAAGGCATTCAGTAGAAACTGTACTTTGAATTTGAATTTCGATCTTTCCCCCAGGCTAGCGCTGTGTGGTAGATACCCTCTCCTGAGGCTGGGCGGGAGCTTCGAACACAGATCCCAAGATCAATGACAGACACACTCCCACTATTTTGAACCCGTCTTTCACTGCACAGTTCATAGATTACATGAGATATCCAGCACTTGTCTTTTTATAAAATAGGCTTTGTGCCAGGTGGTTTTGCCCAATGGGAGGCTAATGTCAGTGTTCGGAGCGCATCTGAGGGCAGCTGGGCTCCTCTAACCATGTTCCATAGCTAGATGCATTAAAATGCACTTTGACTTTTGATATTTTCAACTCAGGTTGGATTTGTGGGAATGTAACCCATTGCAATTCGAGGAAAATCTGTATGTTTATTGTTGCATATGTTTCATATATATTATAATCATACACCTGTATCTCTAATACCCAGAGTTACTGTTCTGTTTTCACTCATTAGGCTCCCAGTACTGAGGTTGTAAGACAGTAATGTAATGACGGGCAAATTGTGAACTCAGGGTGGCTTATCCTACTGATACACTTTCATCCATGTTTCCGTTTACTTCGTGTGTATTTTCAAATTGTTTCCACTGAGAGCATTTGCTCTGAACTTGCCAGGTTAGTGTGAGAGAGCCCGGCCTAGCCGTGTCGTGTCCCAGGATCCACCACCAGGGGGAAGCCACTGGTCCACTTATGAAAACAGGTGAGCCACAGGGGGCCCAGCAGAGGCCAAGACCGCAGGTGACCAGTAACATATTTCAGATTTATTAAAAAACACATAGGTAACAAGTCAGAGCTTTGGCTAGGAATGATTTGGAAAAGAATTGAAGGCATTACTCCACATAACATTCACAGTTGTGTGCCAGAGACAGAGAGTAAGGACATGTTTTAGAAGCATTTGCGGTGGACAATGGAGGGCCCGGCCTCGTCGTATTCCTGTTTGCTGATCCACATCTGCTGGAAGGTGGACAGGGAGGCCAGGATGGAGCCGCCGATCCAGACAGAGTACTTGCGCTCTGGAGGGGCGATGATCTGTTGGCCGGGATGAGAAAGAAGGGCCGTTAGAGCGCCAGGACAGGGCCGGGCATTTCCCCAGGGTCCAGACTGGGTGAACCTCGCTGGAGTTCCGTGGACGGTGGGGACAGTCTTGGCGGTCAGATGCCTGGCCCTAACCCCACCCTGACCCTAAGCCAAGGGAGGCAACCCGTGAATTTAGACTCTGCCTCCTTCCACCTCTTTAAGTCTACTGAGATGTACTGTTTCACACTGAGGGGGCTCAGGGTCTCCTGTTGGATGACATTTCCCCAGGGTAGGTCCCAGTAAGTTGCCCTGCCTGGCTCTCCCTGCTACCTAGGCCTGACACACAGCCCATGCTAATGTTCCTCAAATAACTGAACGGTTTAGAAGCAGAGGGGAATGACTCAGGATAAGGGTCCCTTCTACCTGCAGGAACCCCAAAACATAGCTGTGGCTGAAAAAATTCCCAACCCCACTCCTGACTGGGATAGTTGGGTAGAGACAATTATGGACACTAGGGCAAAAAGACAAGGTATTTCCGAAACCACGGTGAAAGGTTTAATTTCTGTCTATTCCCCAAGCTCTGTTTGAACATGTATTTTTCTTTTTTTTTTAAAGATTTTATTTATTTATTTGACAAAGAGAGACCCAGCAAGAGAGGGGTAACACACCTGCACCTGGGCAGGATTTGTCATTGCGTTCACTGACCAGAGCTGGTTGCATGTCTCTCCTGCCCCCTGACGTGGGAGTAAGAGGGGGAGACAGCCGATCAGAGAAGCATCCAAGAAACACCAACCTTGGGAAAGAGTCTCTCCTCTCACCATGCAGTCTTTCAGAGCCTGCAGGGCAGGCAGAGAATTCCGGTCTATCTCTCTTTCTGTTACCTACACACTCTTTTCAAAAAACGGCAAGGGAGTGCAAGTAACAGAGAATGTGTCTGAACACTTCTCGTGTGTGTGGTCTGCACGCGAGTGTCCTCTCTTCCACTCCCTGGGACATGGGTCAGAGAGTCCCAGCATGGCTTCTGACTTCAGAGCAGGAAAAGAGCTTTGGAGAAGTCTCTAGGCACCTATCAGTTTGCCTCCAAAGAACTGTCTGTTTCATCTCTGAGTTCCCACGACTGGGAGTGCACACACATAATAGAAGGGTCTTTGGTGGCTCGGGGACTGAGCTTGGTCATCCTGGAGGGATTCTGCACTTCTGAGCACCTAGATCAAGAGGAGTGCCAGATAGAGAGCCAGAGATACGACTCTAATTCTTGGCCACAGAGCTGTGATCAGGGTTGGCAATGGAAAAAGAGCACATGGGATAGAATCTACAACATTTAAACGTCTTCAGAAACAGGTCTGGCTCATCTGATTTTTGGTAATGTTCTGTGTGTGAGGTGCACGATTTCTGTGATGGGGAAAATTATTATGTTTATTTTTAAGAGGTACGATGGAAATCATCTTGACTTACTGTGGGGATCATTTCACAATACAGGCAAATATTGAATTAAGGTTGTACACTTGAAACTAATATAATGTTACGTGTGAGTTATATCTTAATAGAAAAATAAAGGCATATGCCCATATGGGGAGCTCTGTTTAACTTCACTCCTGAAAGTAGCTGATGACCAAGGATGATTATAGATGAATTTTGTGCCAAATAATTAAGCTTCTCTGATGAACTGGACTGACTTATATCCTATAAAGGGTGGAACTTGTGGATGTGGACCCACTGCTTAGCCTTGGAAACCATGAGCAAACATGAGTATGACGTGGCCTCCGAGAGCCCATCACGTCTGGTAATAGGGTTGGCATCACAGCCAGCAGCACAGCCGTGGCCCCTGACCCTGAACCATACCTTGATCTTCATGGTGCTGGGAGCCAGCGCCGTGATCTCCTTCTGCATGCGGTCAGCAATGCCGGGGTACATGGTGGTGCCCCCTGAGAGGACGTTGTTAGCATAGAGGTCCTTCCTGATGTCAATGTCACACTTCATGATACTGTTGTAGGTGGTTTCATGGATGCCAGCGGACTCCATCCCTGCAAAGGAGACACGGGTCATGATCCTTCGGGGGGGTGGGGTGGGGTGGGGGGTGGGGGGGTGGGGTGGGGGGTGGAGGACAAAACCCCGGACAGACCTGGAAGAGCAGCATGAGCTGCTGGAGGGTCTTAGGCTGGATGGAAGCTAGGCAGGCATCGCAGTGTGGGAACCGCCTGTCCTGATGGTCTCCACGCTCTCCCACCTCTCATCTAGTGGGGAAGTCTTGCTACAGTGCCTCTGGGGGGCAAGGGCTACAATATCACTTCGCTGGGGGGCAGAGCCTCGGGCTCTCAGGAGGTCCCTACAGAGCCAGGGAGAGCAGCTGTAGCTCCGGACTACCCCAAGTCTCTCATTGCCTGCTCCCTTGCCAGTACCCCTGAAAGCTAAAGGGTGCCAAAGCCCAGGGAGGTACTTCATCAACCCAAGCCCAGGCTCACCCCTCCAGGAGCCCACCCTCTGTAAACAACTAGGCTAACCTTTGTCCAAGGTCAGTGCTAATGCAGGAACAAGCTCTTGGGTTTCCTCTCCCCACCCCCTCACTCCTTCCAAAGTCTCCGTATTCAGCCTATCCTTCCCATCATCCATGGCTCCACTGTGTCCCCAGCACAGGAAATATCTGATTTTTTTCACCATACCCCCCAACACCAAGAAGGCTTTGGGCTTGAATACAGCATAGACCATGTTAGCTTAGAAAGAAAACTCCTTTCCTAGCCTTCAGCTCTCCCTAGAAATCTGACACTCTCTTCCTTGCCCTGGTTTAGAAATGCATTTGGTCTTGCGGCCCCTGGCCCACATGCCCACATGCAGAAGGGTGCTGAGAGCTAGGAGCTGGCTGGATCCGGGGGGCTAGGGTGCCCCCCCTTGCCCAGGGATGGGACGCTGAAGCCTACCGATGAAGGAGGGCTGGAACAGGGTCTCTGGGCAACGGAAGCGCTCATTCCCAATGGTGATCACCTGCCCGTCGGGCAGCTCGTAGCTCTTCTCAAGGGAAGAGGATGACGCAGCTGTGGCCATCTCGTTTTCAAAGTCCAGAGCCACGTAGCACAGCTTCTCCTTGATGTCGCGCACGATCTCGCGCTCAGCTGGCAAAACGCAAACGTGCAGGTTTGGGACAGATGGTAAAAATCCCCCCACCTCCCTTCGGCATCGCCCCCAATATGGCTGCCTTCAAAAACATGCATAAATTCAATCCGCAACCCCAAATCCATGATGGCAATTAAACTATAGGCCCACAAGGGAGCCACTTCTGTCCCTAACAGAGGGGAAAATATTGTCTGGAAAACATGATGGGAAGAAAAGGAGCTAACTACAGGCATCCTTCTGCATGATACATGCGGGACTTTTTTTTTCAGGATTAAGTATTCACTCTCTGTTACGTTTGTCTTACAATAGTTTGTTATATGAGGTTTTCAGTCGTCCAAGAAGTCTTATGCTTTGAGGCCCCCACGTTTTCAAAAAGCTCCAGAGACCCATGTTGACCTGCCCAGGTAGGTCCGAGGTCACACCACGGGCATATTCATTTCCTTCCAGAAGGAGACAGGCCCTGGCTCAGGCCCAGTCCTGGCCCAGGGGGCTCAGTGATGCCTATGGAGGGAGGGGTGGGGGAAGCAAACAGGCAGTACTCCTCGGATTCCTGCACGCTGAACTTCTAACCTATTGGTTCCACCTAGGCCACCGGAGCCTTTTGGAGATCATCTGGGGTTCTTTGTAGCGAGAGAAGAGGAACATAGGAAGGAATTCAACTTCCTACCCAGAAAGAAACTTTAACATCCACAGAGCTCAAGCTCAGGGTCTATAATAAACCTCAGGTGTGTCCAGACACGGAAATGTGTGGACAACACCAGATTGCTGCAGGGGAGGGCAGGCAGCCAGGGCCATGGGCATCGAGGACGCAGCTGGCGGATGCAGGCGGGCTGCACACGCTTGGCAGAGGAAGACTCCTGAGCAGCTCCCTGCTCGGCTGGTCTTGAGACTAGCTAAGGATTATTGGCTTACTGATTTACAGATGTGGAATTCCTCGTGCCTGGTGTCATTCAATATGACAGTCATGTGAGGGGCGACCCTCCTCCCCCTTCTACTGATGAGGAGACCGTGGTTTGGCAAGGTTGGGTCGCCTCGCTGGTGAGTGGCAGGACTGGGCCCCGGCCCTCCCCTGGTGTCTCCAAGAGCAACACCCCGGGCCCCCGGCAAACACTGCCTGATGCTGTCCCCTGTCTCTGCCCTCTCAGTGTCCTACTTGTGAACAGAGTTGGTTAAAAAATGTCCAAGTGATAGACCCCCGCTTAGCTGTCCTCCTAGAGGTTCTCACTGTTCTTCTCGAGGAAACCGTCTCATCACTTGGAGTGAAAAAGGGGTTGTGCTTGGCTCAGGGCATTGAAATCAGGCCTTGCCACCCACACGGTCTCCTCCCCTTGCCTCCCTAGATGGTCCCCAGGGTCCTGGATGTCACTGTGAAGAGACATGGCCCCTTCGTCCCCCGGCCCTCACTCCTGCCCGCCTCACCGGTCGTCACGAAGGAGTAGCCACGCTCGGTCAGGATCTTCATGAGGTAGTCGGTGAGGTCACGGCCGGCCAGGTCCAGACGCATGATGGCGTGTGGCAGGGCGTAGCCCTCATAAATGGGCACATTGTGGGTGACCCCGTCTCCGGAGTCCAGCACGATGCCTGGGGGACAAATGGGCACAAAGAAAGTCACCACGGCAGCAGGTGCGTGGTGGGGTGGGGGCGGGCACCTGGCCGAGCAGAAGGGGAGTTTCTGAGCCTCTGACTTGAAAGAGAAGAGAGAAAGCATGTGACAGCATGGTACGAGCAGGACAGGGCTGGGGGAAGACAGAGAAAGGGCAGGAAAAGAGAGAGAGAGAAAGGCCTGCTGGAAATAGGAGCCCGAGGGATTATTTTTTAAGGTGGGAAGAAGGCCTTTCTCAGGGCCAGGATTAGGCCTGTCCGGTCTAGTTACCCACCCTGCCCCAAGTCCCTCCAAACGCCATGTTTATGACCGTCAAAGCCCGTCACGGACGGTGCACCCAATCTGGGCTCCCACCTACCAGTCGTGCGGCCAGATGCATAGAGGGACAGTACTGCCTGGATAGCCACATACATAGCCGGGACGTTGAAAGTCTCAAACATAATCTGCAAGGCAAGCCAAAGAGCTAAATTAGGGATGCGACCAATCATGTCAAGAATGGTCAAGAGAGCGCCCCCTGCAGGTGGGCTCAGAACACAGACGTGTCCACCTGGCTCAGGGCAGAGGACCCGGTGCCCCGAGTGTGCAGGGAGCAGGGTGCCGTGTGCACATGGGAGGGGTGGGGGTACGCAGGGGCTGGCCCTGGCTCCCACGAGACCTTGGAGAGCTCGCCAGCCTACCGGCTGACCACTGCGGGCTTCCTTCCTGGTCTCTCAACTGTACACGGAGGAGTTGGGACTAGGCGAACTCCAGTGTGAGCAACTTAGGATAGACTAATGGTACTAAAGCCAAAGAGAAAGCAAAGATGACTTTCAGGCTCGGACTTCTCTGTTCTACAGAAGGACACCTTGGACCAGAAGCTCAGACCGGTTGGGAACAAGCCCAGTTCTGTGAATTGTCTGAGGTTCCTGTTCCATCTGTTCCACTTTTTCATGGAGTTGCTGAGTCAGGGTCAGTCCGAGAATCCAAGGCCACTTTGGCTTCAACGGAAGGGACCTTGATCCTGGAAGACGAGACATGCCTCCTGGCACAGGGCCCTATATGAAGGTCAGTGCCTCGGCTCACTCAGTCTGAGGACAAGACCAGAGCCGCTGCAGGCCACGGCTGAGAAGGTGATGCACACAGAGATGCCCATGGGCCTCCCCTTCTCCATCTGCCAGACCCTGCCTGGTCTATCTGCCAGAACATCTCACATGGTTTGCTAGACAGCCGTGATTCCCGACTGTTTTTGCACCCCCACACCATTCCCAGGGACAAGAACACTTGTCAGAAATGACAGCTCAACACGTGGAGGGACTCCCAGGTGCACAGGTGTCCCCCTGCAGAGAATGACCGCCCGTGTGTTGGTGTAAGCGCCAAGAGCTCTTCTGAGGAAAAGGCCCTGAGTATTTATGTTTATTGATCCCAAAAGATCCCAGGTCAGTTCCAGGCTCTGCTGCTTTGAGCTGTATGACCTTGCGGTAGTCACTCTTTGTATGTGATCCTCAAATTGCTCATTTATATAATCAAATATCTCATTATATAATCACTTCTCTAACTCTTCATTTATAGACCACAAACTGCTTCACCTTGTTCAGGTTTAAAGAGACAATGCAGGTGAAATGCTTAACCCAGAGCTTCAGGAGAGCAAGCATTAAGCTAACATTGGATGCTTCTATTTGTTAGTTCATCCAAACTGGAAGGCTTGTCCCCCCAGGTGGAAGGGATGATCTCCTACCCTAAGGTCTCTGAGCTTCACACAAGTCACAATAATGACAATAAAAACTATTATTGTTAAACATATCTTGTATCAGGCACTGCCAAGCACATCTGGCATTTTGCCTCATTAATCTTCACATCAACACTTTGAAAAATAATAGTACTAGTCCTATTCCCAAGACACAAGGACAAGGAAACCAGGAATCCAAGAAATTAAGTGGATTCATTAAGCTCGTGAAGCTGAGAAGCGACAGATTCCCCACTGGATGTTAACCCACATTTTGAAATGATTTCTCCTTCCAAGTCTGTAACCTAACACGCCCAGCCTTTTCCATTACATATTCTTTTTATTTTAAATTTTTTTATTTTTATATAAATGTATAATGTAACCCCACCACCCTCTCCCAACACCCCTCCCCCCTCCATTACATATTCTAATTTCCTATTGCTTCCGGAGTCAAGGGGCAGTTCCTGCCCTAAGGGAGTGAGTAACATCATGATGTTTCCTTGGGAATCCCCAGGCTCCTGGGAAGTTGTTGGTCTGTGAGTAGACTACTGGGCTGGGCCCCCTCTCTGCTCTCCTGCCCCACACCTTTCAAACAGTACTTCCCCCAAACCCCAGAGCGCTGGATCCTGGAGTGGCTCTTTACCTGGGTCATCTTCTCCCGGTTGGCCTTGGGGTTCAGGGGCGCCTCAGTGAGTAGGGTTGGATGCTCCTCAGGGGCAACACGAAGCTCATTATAGAAGGAATGGTGCCAGATCTAGCAGGGGCCGAGGAGAAACACGATGAGGTGATGCTGTGGGGGGATGCAGACCCCCAGAAAGGGACCAGAATGAGCTACATGAAACTAGGACCAAATCGTACGTTACAAGCATTCACCAAGTGTCCATGTTTTTACTGACACAGACACTGAAGCTCAAAGACTATGAGTAACTTGCCCAAGGATTCACCTCGAGGAAGTGACTCAGCAAAAACCCCGACCCAGGTCAGGGGGGAGGGACGGCGTAGTGGCGAAGGGCACAGGCCCGAGTGTCAAATCCGGGTTCAAATCTCAGCTCAAGCACTTCTCGGTGGTGCGAGCTAAGGCAAATTTTAACCCTTCTCAGCTCATCTCACCATCGGTAATATGAAAATAATTTGTCCGTCTTGGTGAGAACCCTAGAGTTACTATTCACTCTAGCGCCTGGCCCAGAATGAATATTATTATTATCACTCAACTATACCTTTGTTTAAAGTCATCTCTATGGCCAGTGTGGAGCTTGAACTCACCATCCCAACATCAGGAGTCTCACACTCTTTGGGCTAAGCCAGCCAGGCGCCAACTATATCTTTTCCCCTATTGCCACTTCAGTTAATATTTCTGGGAAAATGATTTAGTTTAGCAAGTAAATGAGTGAATTCATGAATGTATGGATGAAACTGATCTGAAAAAGCTAGGTACCATTTTTAATACTTCTTGGGAAATTTTCCTCCATAACATATCCTAAGAAGACAGGTGTCCCTGTCTTTGTCTCCACACCCGCCGTCCCCCTCTTTGCTCTCCAGGGCTGGGAGAAGCCTGCCCTTATGGACACTCTCTGGACCTTCTATTTGTGGGTGGATATCTGATCTTTAGGTGCTTTGGAAAAAGCCCATGTCCACTGATAGCTCATTCGTGTGAGGTACTTTGGACATGAGTGTGTTTGCCTTGTGGTTGAACATCCTCGATGCCAAGAACAGACCACTGTAAAAAGGGCTAAATTAATTCTTTTTAAGGGCCTGACAAGTCTTTGCCGGCACTGGGAATATTAGATTCATCCAGAACGGACACAAAACAAAACAAACAGGAACTGCTTGCCAGAGTTCTTAAAAATCGACAAAAGCCAGACTGACTTTAAAGAATCTTTATCTTATCCCAGTGTCTTTGGTTCTGAAGTTGTGGTTTCTAGAAAGGAAAGAAGGCTCTTGAAGGTTGTACTTCTTTGATGGGATAAAAGTAGCAGAGTGTTCAAGAAATCCCGCAAGTCATATTATATACTGTGGTTACGCTGAAATGTCATTGAGAAAACAACCAACCAGCCCCTCCCCTCGGCAAGCCTCTCTCCCCACTCCACTTTAAATTTCAGTTTTAGAAATGATCAAATGCTTTATTCTTCCCAATTCTCTAGGTGTGTGTGTTCTGAGATGCTGCTATCTCCATGGAGAAACTCTCAGAGTGTTTCCTACTGCCATTAATACCTTCTCCTCCGTGCAAATAGCGGCCCTAACCAAACCGGCATCTCAGACAAAGAAAACCTAATGAAATGCTATTGTAAGGAAGTAGAGTCCTTGGCATTTTTACAGATAAATTCTTGCAATTCTCTTTTCTTTTAAACTGGTGAGATTGTGTGTGTGTGTGTGTGTGTGTGTATGTGTGTTTGTGAGTGTGTGTGAGTTTGTGAGTGTGTGTGTGCATGCCTGTGTGTGTGTGTGTGTAGGGAACTGACAAAAGTCCAGATATGGTGATTCTAATATTTTGCTACATTAAAAAAAACTAATGTCATTTTCTCATTAGCCTGTCTGCTTTTTTTTTTTTAAAGATTTTATTTATTTATTTGACAGAGAGATCACAAGTAGGCAGAGAGGCGGGCAGAGAAAGAGAGAAGGAGAAGCAGGCTCCTCGCTGAGCAGAGAGCCCAATGCGGGACTCGATCCCAGGACCCTGGGATCATGACCTGAGCCGAAGGCAGAGGCTTCAACCCACTGAGCCACCCAGGCGCCCCAGCCTATCTGCTTTTTCTCCAGTCACTTGTGTTTCTATCATGCCTAATAACAAACATTAAAATCCTAGGATTTGGGGCACTCGGCGGCTCGGTCAGTTAAGTATCTGAATCTTGATTTCAGCTCAGGTCATGCCTTAGGGTCGGGAGATGGAGCCCTGCACTGGGCTCCACGCTGGGTGTGGAACCTGCTATAGATTCTCTCTCCCCTACCTCCCTTCCCTCCCCACCCTCATTCACCACCCCCTCAATCTGAAAAAAAAAAAAAAATCCTAGGATTTTTTTAACTCTTCCCACAAGCTCTTTTATATTAAATTGGGAGATAAAGCATTCACTTAATGCAACATAGAGAAGTACTTTCTTTTCTTTTTTTTTTTTTTAAAGATTGTATTTATTTATTTGACAGACAGAGATCACAAGTAGGCAGAGAGGCAGGCAGAGAGAGACAGAAAAGCAGGCTCCCCACTGAGCAGAGAGCCCGGTGCGGGGCTTGATGCCAGGACCCTGAGATCATGACCTGAGCCGAAGGCAGAGTCTTTAACCCACTGAGCCACCCAGGTGCCCGGAGAGGTACTTTCTAAAATATTTAAAAATTTGTGTCCATTGCTTGAGCTTCAGTATAATGGGGAACATTCAGCAATGTACCAAATGGGCAATGTCATGACTCCCGCTTCTAGCTCAAAAACTACAACACTTAAAAAAGCAGTCCAGGGGGCGCCTGGGTGGCTCAGTGGGTTAAAGCCTCTGCCTTCGGCTCGGGTCATGATCCCAGGGTCCTGGGATCGAGCCCCACATCGGGCTCTCTGCTCTGCAGGGAGCCTGCTTCCCCCTCTCTCTCTGTCTCTGTCTGCCTCTCTGCCTACTTGTGATCTCTGTCTGTCAAATAAATAAAAATAAATAAATAAATAAATAAATACAATCTTTAAAAAAAAAAAGCAGTCCAGGGTGATTGGTGGTAGAGCTGCTCGGGCTCCTCCCCTCCACTGGGAGGCACAGCCTTTCAGCTGCTGGTGAGAGCAGGGAGGGCAGGGTGGGAGGGTGATTCTCCTGGCTGCCATCCCTGGGAGGGTAATCCAATTGACTGAGTCAACAGACTATTAATTCCTACCACTGGCAAAGGACTACTGCTCTCCTCTGCAGAACACTCTCCCTCTAATTAGTTTATAAACCTTTTTAGGCAGGGGATTTTTTTTTTTCCAAAGAAGCATTTCAGGATTTTTTTTTTCCCCCAACAGTAGCAGAATCCTTTGAACCAGGGCCAGGGAAATTATGCATCCTGAAAGCTCAACCTACAGAAAAGTTCCTGGTACCTTTTCCATGTCGTCCCAGTTGGTGATGATGCCGTGTTCTATGGGGTACTTCAGGGTCAGGATTCCCCTTTTGCTCTGTGCTTCGTCACCCACGTAGCTGTCCTTTTGTCCCATTCCCACCATCACTCCCTATAAAGATTCAACACAGCCTGAGTCAGCCTCCCCCAGAACTTGCGAACTGATCCGATCCAACCATGAAGGGTTAAATCATTGCAAGAGGAAATCTTCTTTTAGTTCCAGCAACTTGATATTCTGTCTCTGGTCACTATGCTCTTAAACAACATCCCTCTGTTGACTGGCAACAGCCCGGATCCGTCTCTAAATAGCAGAAGGCCTTGTGGGTCAAGCAACTTTAGACTATACATTTTCATCTCCTCTGTCTTAATGAGCTCTGTTCGGGCAGACACTGTTCTTGTCTTGCTCACCATTAGAACAAATTTCCCAGCAAGTATTTATCACTCAGGAATGACTTGTGAAATGAACGCATGAAATTCTGCATGTCAGTTAGAGGGCACGTTGTCCCTTATTAATCCTTGAACCTGCACTGTTAAAGCGGTCGCCCACGGGAGAGATGGGAATATTTTCTAACCATTATAAGCAAAAGCATTATACTGACAAAAGAGCTCGGTGCTTGATTTCTAATGGATAACACTGTACCGATCAACATTAAGATGTTTGCCTAAGTTAGTCAGAAGGATTTTTTTAATCATTCAAGTGCAACTTAAAAAAAAAACAAAAAACCAAGAGAAAGGACATTATTGTTGCTGGGATTTTAAATGGCACCGGAGTGCTTGTTTCAGAATTGCATAACAGTTATGGCTACTAGAGCCATAAATAGTGGTTTGTGTGGATATCTCCATTGCACACAGTTCAACAAAGAGACAGATTTCAGATTTCATTCATGGGGCGAGGCTATTATTATTATTTGTACGACTATATGCCAAACTGAGAGCCATGAAGATCAGTCAGACAAGCTCCGCGAGCAACGACATTGCTGATGCAGAAGGGGACTTTCTGTTCTATAAAATTATCATGTGGCTGTCCACGTATATGTTACCGACCCCTAAGATATGTAAAATTGCATTTGGTAGCAAAGCCTCCTTTCTTCTAATATCCAGATCTTTGAAAGGGAGTGACCTAGACGTTTATTTTAATCTCCTTCCAAAGAGGGGCTGCAGTTTGCATTCCTAGGTAACTCACAGTATTTCTAATAATGATAATGATCGTATTGAGACAAAAAGGAATGTGAGAAAAGGTTAATTTTATGTCTGATAGACACTCACCAGATAATCTGTCTACATGGTCAGTGAAATTCGTACTTATTCCTAGACCCCAATCGTCAGGGGTCTGTTTTTAACAAGGTTACGTCATTTTTGAGGAGGCCGCGAGAGACAGTCTGAGGATACTCACGGACACACAGAAATGGAGGGTCCTAACCTATAGCCCCGTTTCTCTCTATTCCAATCAGAATTTGTTTTCTTGAATACATTTGATGGGCAACATTGTGCAAGTTTAAGGTGCACACCCGTTATCTTGATACATTTATATGCTGTAATGGGACTGTCAATGTAGCGATATTTATCACATTCTATAATTACAGTACGATACTGCTTACCTGGTGTCTGGGGCGTCCCACGATGGATGGGAAAACAGCCCTGGGAGCATCGTCCCCAGCAAAGCCGGCCTTACAGAGCCCAGAGCCATTGTCACACACCAGGGCGGTGCTGTCCTCCTCTTCACACATTTTGATGGAGCTGCTTCACAGGGTCCTACGGGAACAGGGATGAAGCCCACCCAGCTGTCATACAGTGATCGTGGCACTTAACTGACCACTCCTACTCTGTACTCCTAGAGCGAACACCACAGGCCCTTAGCACAGCATTTATTTCAAAGTACTTTAATTAGACTGAACGCTTTTTATAAGCCACAACTCAGAAGTCCATGTTCATACAACTGACTTCTTACACAGTGCCTGGCTTATCACGTGTGCTCAGAAGCACTTTAAAGAATGACCAAGCAGGGGGCACCTGGATGGCTTAGTGGGTTAAGGGCTGCCTTTGGCTCGGATCATGATCTTGGGGTTTTGGTGTTGAGCCCCACATCAGGCTCCCTGTTCAGCAGGGAGTCTCCTTCTTCCTCTGCCTCTCCCCCTGCTTGTGCTCTCTCTCTCTCTGTCTAGCTCTCTTTCTCTCTCTCTCAAATGAATAAATAAAATCTTAAAAAAAAAAGAATGACCAAGCAAGTGAGTGAATGAACAAGTATAGAGCACAGAGGGGAGCATCAGACTAGGAGACCAGATCTTCACACAGATAAGTGACTTGTCATATGTTTAAAAAGTTTCTGGAATTTGCTGTCTGTACCAACCCAAACACATTTCTCTGGATAGATTATCACTTTAAAATATTTTCTTGAGGGGTGCCTGGGTGGCTTAGTGGGTTAAAGCCTCTGCCTTCGGCTCAGGTCATGATCTCAGGGTCCCGGGGTCAAGTCCCACATCGGGCTCTCTGCTTGGCAGGGAGCCTGCTTCCCTTCCTCTCTCTCAGCCTGCCTCTCTGCCTACTTGTGATCTCTGTCTGTCAAATAAATAAATAAAATATTTTAAAAAACATTTTCTTGACAAGGTAGATTTTGAAGGATGGGCAGCATGGGAAAATTTGGAAATGAGATGTTGAAATGTTAAATGTAAAGTGTTGAAAAGGAAAATCTCTTCTGGGTCCCAAGAGCTGTTATTTTACCTTTGGAAAAATGTTAGAGCCAATTGAAACTTTCAAAGAAAGTGCTTTAAATTTTAGGGGCCACAGTTATTCTCCATTAATAAAAATCATAGCTAACTTAAATATCCATGTGAGGGAGAGTCTAAGAAATTGCACATCAGGTAGTAGGATACCTTGCTGCCATTAGGAAATATAAAGAACAGAAAAAAGTACATTTCACAGAAGAATAATTGATTAGAGAAAATAACATCGTATGATCCTATTTTAAAAATGTATTTTTGGGGCACCTGGGTGGCTCAGTGGGTTAAGCCTCTGCCTTCGGCTCAGGTCATGATCTCAGGGTCCTGGGATCGAGCCCCACATCGGGCTCTCTGTTCAGCGGGGAGCCTGCTTCCCCCTCTCTCTCTGCCTGCCTTTCTGCCTACTTGTGATGTCTCTCTCTCTCTCTGTCAAATAAATAAATAAATAATTAAAAAAGTATTTTTATGCATGAAAAAAAGATTAATTATATTTACCAAGACATTGATGGGTATTTTTTAAGTGATGGGTTTTTGAAAAGATTTTATTTATTTATTTGAGAGAGAGAGAGCACAAGAAAGGAGAAGATCAGAGGTAGAAGCAGACTCCACATGGAGCTGGGACCCTGATGGTGGGACTCGACTCCGGTACTCCGGGATCATGACCCAAGCCAAAGGCAGTCACTCAACCAACTGAGCCACTCAGGCACCCCTTTGTAGGTGTTTTTAATGATCTTCCCTGGGTCCTGTCATATTTTCTGAGCTGAGTATGCCTTCTTTGGTAATAAAACAATATTTTTAATATCCTACTCTTATGCTTGGATCCTAAGGCCAAATTTGAAAGGTTGAAGCAAAAGTAGCAACTTTATAGATTTGGGAAATTGAAGGTTTGTTGGAGAGACTGTTTTTCATTCACTGCCCTCATTTCCATTACTGAGAAAACTCAGAGGAAATGTTTTGCTCAAGGGCACACAGGATGTTGGGGGCAGAGCTGAATCCAAGATCTGGTCCCTTTGGCTACCCCTTAACTTTCAGTTTAGATGCCTTCCATTTTTCCAAGCAGAATTAGGTGGGACATACCTTGTAAAGAGAGGGACACCCACAGTTCTCTGCTCCCCTTTGAGATTTTAAGATTTCAAGCTGAGGAGGATTTTTGTAAGTTGGTGAGCTCACTACAACCCCAGACCCAGTTACGAAAGGCAATTCTTTTAAGGAAATGTCTGGGGTATGAGAAAAGAGAAACAACAACAACAAAAATGCTTTGTAGTTGGAGTTCTTCTAGACCATTCCCAGGAAATCAATGCTGTATCTTTCCAGATGCGCTGTAACCCTTTGCAAAGAGTGTGAACCTCAGCTGAGGCCACGCATTTTATAATCTGGATCACATAGTATTCTCTCCAACTGACAAACAAGGAAATCAAGACTTGAGGAACTGAAGTGACTCGTCCAAGTTCCCAGCACTGGTGAAGTTAGGACCACAGAGATAACAGAGCACGATGATTGTGGGCTTGTGCTCTGCAGTCAGACCACCCGGGTTTGAGTCCGGACTCCACCCCTTAGAAGCCCTGTGACTTAGTAGATTATTTAACATCTCTCAATCACAATTTTCTTCTCCATAAGACAGCAAGAATATCAGTGCATGCTATACAGGGTTCTTATGATAGGGAGTTAGGTTTTTTTAAAAAGCACTGAAAATAATTTGTAGTGGCATACACATTATGAGTTCGTGATAAGTGTCCAAGTTATGATGATTAGTATAATTATGTAATTCTCCTCATTAAGATCTCTGTATCTCTAGTCTCGGCTTGCTTCCCATACTGCCCCCTGGCATAGTGTGGAGAGCCTTGACCTGTGGAGTCCACTTCTCAGAATGGAGAATGAGACAGATCAACAGCTCGCTCTTTCCATCCCCAACCATCCCTTCCCTTCCCAGACACTGGATTCCACTCGGCATTCATGTGATCGTGCTTCCGACCTCGCAGAGTAAGAAGCTGGAAAAGTGAGAAAGGCAGAGGAGATGAGATTGCACGGGCAGTAAGCGTCAGAGGCACACAGGAGAGCCAGCCAGCTCCCAGAGGCAGGCTCCCGGGGGGATGCGCTAAGCAGACTTTCCAAACCAAAAGAGTGGAAGACCCGATGAATTATGTGGCAGTGGGACACTCTGAAACTGGGACGAGAGGATGTCCTTATTAACTCTCTTCTTGGCCAGGCAGGCTTGTAGGGAGTGTTTGGATAATACTGCAGAAAACAGAGGCTGACCCCCCTCCTCGCGTCAGCACACATGCAGAAAAAAAAAAAAAACCTCAAAATTCAGTAAATATGTTTTTATTTGGCAAAAAAAAAAAAGCCCACAAGGGATTTTCTAATCTCTTGGATGAGCACTGTCATTAGAGAAGAATTCTCTGAGTCCCAGGAAAGACGCTGGCTCAGTGATTTATAGCCCTTATCTATAACCTGAATGAGTAGCTCATTTTGGAGCAAAGCATTTCCTAATTAGGTAAAACACACTCGAGTGTCTGCTTTTGGAACTGCCCCCTGGCCAGAGGGGTTGCTCCAACTGTTTCTCGTGCATCTGGTGCCAAAAATGAGTAGTTAAGGGGGGGGCGGGGTGGTGGGGGAGTGGAAGAACACTGTAGCTCCCAGCTCATCCCTCCTGAAATGCAAACCATATTTAGTCAGGGATCACAAAATGGATGGAAAAGCTCAGTGTGAAAATCCGAGTCTGGGCTGAAGCAGCCAAGCCCTGATTTACAGTAAAGTTGAAGTTCAGCCTGGGGGAGGCAGGGCTGGTTCTGCAGTCCTGCCCCCCTCACCAGGGGAGAGAAATGCAAAGCAGACTTCCCATAGGCTGAGACCAGAGCAGCTCTCAGCCTCTCGCCCTGCTCCCTCCCTCTTTATTCACAGAGAAAGATGCAGC
>ML095800.1:2801-19945 GCA_003697995.1 Taxidea taxus jeffersonii
GATTTTATTTCAGTTTGAGAGGAAATAAGAGACATGTATTCATTCTTATTCAAAAGCATATGCATGGATGATTGAATGGCTCAGTTGGTTAAGCATCTACCTTCGGATCAGGTCATGATCCCGGGGTCTTGGGATTGAGTCCCACTCCTTCCTCTCTCTTTGCTACTCCTGCTTGTGCTCTCTCTCTCTTTCTCTCTCTTTGTCAAATAAATAAATAAATAAAATCTTTTTAAAAAAGCATATGTTTAGCAAAATAAGTCAATCAGAGAAAGACAATTATCATATGATCTCTCTGATATGAGGAATTTGAGAGGCAGGAAGAGGGGTCATGGTGGGTAGGAAGGGAAAAAAATGAAACAAGATGGGACCAGGGAGGGAGACAAGCCATAAGAGACTCTTAAACCCAGGAAACAAACTGAGGGCAACTGTTGTGGGGGGAGGGATAGGGTGGCTGAGTTATGGACATTGGGGAGGGTATGTGCTATGATGAGTGCTATGAATTGTGTAAGACTAACGATCCACAGACCTGTACCCTTGAAGCAAATTATACATTATATGTTAATTTTTAAAAAATGTAATTTCATTAATCTACTGACATTTTAAGAAATAAAAACAAATAAAAATTATATTTAAAACTCAGTGTTTTGTATATATGTTTTTTTAAAAACTGTATAGGCATTTAAGGATTATTTATTAATTAACTTATGTCTAAGTAAAGTTAATCTAGCAATTACAATTTGGTTATCACATTAAATCTGTACAAATTGTAGCATTTAAAATATTAAACCCTTAGTATTTCTGAGATGGCAGTGAAGTAGGGGGACCCAAGGATTTTCTTGTCCCTTGAAAACAACTAGATAACTATCAAATCATTCTAAATATCCCACAATTAATCTGAAGACTGAAAGAACAAACTCCACATCTAAAGGGGGAGAAGAGGCCACACTGAGGAAGGAAGGATGTGTGGAGACATGGTTTGTGTTGGAAAACCAGATGACTGTGGCTGCAGATGGGAGGGGGCCATGGACTTGGAGAAAGGTGAGGTGGGGAGGAGAGAGAGGGGCCCACAGGGGAATGGATAAGGAGAACAATTCCCCAAAGCCACTGGCTGAGTAAATGAGAGGGGCTGATGTTTTTTAGTTCTGGCAACCAGTAGGGCTTAAAGACTGCCATTTTAAAGGTCAGTTGGCTGGCCTTGGATAGAGCCCTGAGGGGATTTTTTCTACTCCTGAAGAGAAGGCAGGCAAACATCTGAGGACAGACTGCATGGAAAAAGCAATCTGAAGAGCACCTGGAACACACAGGAAGATTATTTGCCCTTCTCAAGTGCTACCCTGAGAGGCAGTATGTACATAGTCTCTTTTCTGGGTACAAGGGAGGTAGCTGCTGCATTTTTCCTCACCTACCCCTCAGCACAAATACAGAACCTCCTGTGGTAAGCAGCACAGCGCCATTACCTGACTGCCAAACCTGATTATACCGGGTCCCACACTCCTATATTCTCGCAATACTGCCTTTCTTCTTCAAGCTTGCCCCAGTCCCAGTGTGGCAAGCCCACACTTCTCAAGAAGACCAGCAGAAATCCCTGCCCATACCACATCTCCTAACTAGAGAGTTCTGCAGAACTTCAGTTCTAGTGGAAGAGGTATCACATCTAATTTAACAAGCAGACCAGAACACACCTCATTAAAACTGGACACATTCTGTCCAAAGACTGAACATGGCTCACTGCAAGAAAGGAGAGCCTCTGCAGACAACTGGCCTGAAGTATACAATAGGCTCATCAGAACAACGGAGCACACATAGCACACACCAGAAGCACCAGGCTCTGGACACTATATGACCTCTTGTTTATAAATACATTACTCTGAAGAGTAGAAAAGATAACAGGCTTTTCTAACACAAAGAGGAAGACAGAGACTTGGACAAAATGTCAAAATAAACAAGCTCATTTCAATTGAAACAACAAGATGAGATCATGGTCAGAGATCTAAGTGAAACAGATAAAAGTAACACACCTGGTGGATAATTTAAAGCAAGAATCATAAGGATATTCACTAGATTTGAGAAAAGAATGGAAGACTTCAGGAAGGCCCTTACCAAAAAGATTAGAAATCGTAAAAAGAATCAGTCAGAAGTGAAAAATGCAATAACTGAAATTAGAAACAGACTTGTAATGAACACAATGCTAGAAGAAGCAGAAAAATGAATAACTGATATTGAAGATAAAATAAGGCAAAATTATGAAGCTGAACAAAAGAGAAAGAATAATTATAGAACATGAGAACAGACTTAGGGATTTTAGTGACTCCATCAAGCATAATATTTGTATTTTAGCAGTCCCCAAAGAAGAAGAGTACACAGGCATAAATTTATTTGAGGATTTCATAACTGAAAACTTCCCCAGTCTGGGGAGGGAAACAGACATTAAGATCCAGGAGGCAAGCACCTGAGTGGCTCAGTGGGTTAAAGCCTCTGCTTTTGGCTCAGGTCTGATCCCAGGGTCCTGGGATTGAGCCCCACATCAGGCTCTCTGCTCAGCAGGGAGCCTGCTTCCCTTCCTCTCTCTCTGCCTGCCTCTCTGCCTATTTGTGATTTCTGTAAATAAATCTAAAAAAAAAAAAAAGATCCAGGAGGCACAGAGAACTCCCATTACATTAAAAAAAAAACAGGTTGACACCAAAATGCTTGTAATTTTCAAAATATATTGATAAAGGAAAACTCTTAAAACCAGCAAGACAAAAGAAATCCCTAACTTGCAAGAGAAGACCATAAGGCAAGCAGCAGATTTCTCAACAGAGACTTGGCAAGCCAGAAGGGAGGGCATGATATATTCAAAGTGCTGAATGGAAACAATCTACAGCCCAGAATACTCTATCCAGCAAGACTATCATTCAGAATAAAGGGAGAGATAAAGTGTTTCTCAGACAAAAGCTAATGAAAGTCATAACCACTACGTCTATCCTGCAAGACAGATACTAAAGAGGACTCTTCGAGTGGAAGGACCAAAAGTGACAGAGACAAGAAAAGAACAGAGAAAATCAGAAACAATGACAAATAAGTAATAAAATGGCACTAAATACACATCTATCACTAATTACTCTGAATGTAAATGGACTAATGTTCCAATCAAAAGACATAGGGTGTAAGGATGGATTTAAAAAAAAAAAAGCAAGACCCATATATATACTTCCTACAAGAGCCTCATTTTAGACTGAAAGACACCTGCAGACTGAAAGTGAGGGGATGGGGGTGCCTGGGTGGTGCAGTTGTATGGGAATCTGACTCTTGGTTTCAGCTCAGGTCATGGTCTAGGGATCCTGGGATTGAGTCAACATTGGGGGTCCACACTCAGCAGGAAGTCTTCTTTCTCTCTACCTCTCCTTCCACACCTTCCACTCATGCTCACATGTTGGCGCTCTCTATCAAATAAAAAATATCTTTAAAAAAAGGAAAGTGAGGAAATAGAGAAATATTTATCACACAAATGGATGTCAAAAGAAAGCCACGGTAACAATATTTATATTGGGCAAACCAGACTTTGAACCAAAGACTGTAACAAGAGACAAAGAAGGGCACTATATAATGATGAAAGGAACAATCCAACAAGAATATCTAACAATTATAAATATTTATACCTCCAACATGGGAGCACTCAAATATATAAAACAATTAATAACATAAAGGAACTCATTGAAAATAATATAATAATAGTAGGGAGCATTAACACTAGATTTACATCAATGGACAGATCATCTACACAGAAAATCAACAAGGAAAGAAGGGCTTTGAATGACACCCTGGGTCAGATGGACTTAACATATATTTAGAACATTCCATCCTAAAACAGCAGAATACACATTCCTTTTAAGTGCACATGGAAACTTTCCAGAAGACTTCACAGATCCAGAATACATCTCAAATCAGGCCTCAACAAGCATAAAAAGATTGAGATCATGCCATGCATCTTTTCTGACCATAACGCTATGAAGCCTGATGTGAACCACAAGAAAAAATTTGGAAAGACCAGATACAGGGATGTTAAACAATATTCTACTAAACAATGAATAGGTCAACCAGGAAATCAAATAATAAAAAAATACATGGGAACAAGCGAAAATGAAAACACAACTGCCCAAAACCTTTGGGATGCAGCAAAAGTAACCCTAAGAGGGAAGGATGTAGGAATAAAGGTCTACTTCAAGAGGCAAGAAAAATCTTAACTGACAGCCTAAGCTTACACCTAAAGGAGCTAGAGAAAGAACAATAAACAAAGCCTAAAGCCAGGAGAAGGAAGGACATAATAAAGACTAAAGAAAGAATAAATGATACAGAAACAAACAAAAAACAATAGATAAATGAAAGGAGGACCTGGTTCTCTGAACAAAACTAATAAAATTGATGAACAACTAGCCAGACTTACAAAAGAAAAAGAGAAAGGACCCAAATAAATAAAATCACAGATGAGAGAGAAGTAATAACAACCAACACCAAAGAAATAAAAATAATTCTAAGAGAATATTGTGAAAAATCATATGCCAATAAATTGCACAATTTGGAAGAAATGGATATATTCCTAGAAACATGTAACTATAAAAACTGAAACAGGAAGAAATAGAAAACCTGAAAAGAGTAAACCATTAAACAAATTGAATCAGTAATCAAAAATTTCCCCCAAAACAAAAGCTCAAGGCCCAATGGCTTCACTTGGAAGTTGTATGAAACATTTAAAGAGTTAACACCAATTCTACTCAAGCTATTCCAAAAAAACAGAAATGGGAGGAAAACTTCCACATTCATTCTATGAAGGCAACATTACCCTGATACCAAAACCAAAGACTGCATTAAAAAAACAAACAAATAAACAAACAAACAAACAAACAAAACCCACTACAGCCCTCAATCTCTGATAAACGTGGATGCAAAAATTCTCAATAAGATACTAGCAAATCAAATCCAACACTACATTAAAAGAATAACTCACCGGGGCACCTGATCTCAAGGTCCTGGGATCAAGCCCCACATCAGACTCTCTGCTCATCAGGGAGCCTGCTTCCCCCCCCCCCCTTTCTGCCTGCTGCCCTTCCTACTTTTGATCTCTGTCTATCAAGTAAATAAAAATAAAACAAAATAAAATAAAAAGAATAACTCACCACAATCAACTGGGATCTATTCCTGGGCTATGAGGGTGGTTCAGTATTTGCAAATCAACCAATATGATACACCACATTAATAAAAGAAAGTTTAAGAACCATCTGATCCTTTCAGTAGCTGCAGAAAAAGCATTTTACATTGTAAAAAATCTATTCTTGATAAAAACCCTCCAGAAAGTCGGGTTAGAGGGAACATACCCCAGCATAATAAAGGTCATACACAAAAAGCACATAGCTAATATCATCCTCTATGGGGAAAAACTGAGAGATTTTCCTCTAAGGTCAGGAAGAAGACAGGGATGTCTACTCTCACCACTCTCACCACTCTTATTTAATAGTACTGGAAGTCTTAGTGGCAACAATGAGACAGCAAAAAGAAATGAAAGACATCCAAATTGGCAAGGAAGAAATAAAACTTTCACGATGTGCAGAGAACATGATATTCTATATGGAAAACTTGAAAGACTGCACCAAAAACTTGCTAGAACAGTTACATGAATTCAATAAAGTCTCCAGATACAAAATCAATGTACAGGCATCTGTTGCATTTCTATACAACAATAATGAAGTAGTTGAAAGAGAAATAAAAATAATAATACCCAAGAATAAACCTAACCAAAGATACAAAAGGTCTACTCTGAAAACTACAGGGCACTGATGAAAGAAATTGAAGATGACACAAACAAATTGAAATACATTCCATGCACATGGTTTGGTAGAACCAATATTGATTAAAAAACGTCCATACTCTCCAAAACAATCTGAGAATTTAATGCAATCCTTATGAAACTAACAACAGCATTTTTCATGGAGCTAGAAATAGAAGCCTAAAATTTGTGTGAAACCAAAAAAGACCTCAAATAGTCAAAGCAACTTTGAAAAACAAAAGCAAAACGTAGGCATTACAATCCCATATTACAAGATATACTACAAAGCTGTAGTAATCAAACAGTATAGTGCTGGTACAAAAATGGACACATAGATCAATGGGACAGTATGGAGAGTCTAGAAATAAATCCACACTTTTCTGGTCAATTACTCTATGACAAAGGAGGCAAGAATACAAAATGGGAAAAAGACAGTCTCTTCAAAACCTGCTGTTGGGGAAACTGAACAGCTATATGCAAAAGAATGACACTGGACCACTTTCTTATACCATACACAAAAGTAAATTAAAAAAAAGTAAATTAAAAACCTTAATGTGAGATAGGATACCATTAAAATCCTAGAAGAGAACACAGGCAGTAGCCTCTTTGACATTGACCTACACAACTTCTTTCTAGATATGTCTCCTAAGACAAGGGAAACAAAATCAAGAATAAACTACTGGGTACATCAAGAGATGGATGGATAAAGAAGATGTGGTCTATATACAATGGGATATTATGCAGCAATCAAAAAAAGAAATCTCACCATTTGCAATGACATGAATGGAACTGGAGGGTATTATGGTAATAATAGGTTATTATGCTAAATTGTCAATCAGAGGAAGACAATTATCATATGATCTCACTGATATTTGGAATTTGGGACTACATCAAATGAAAAAGATTTTGCACAGCAAAGGGAACTACCAACAAAACATAAAGGCAATCTACTGAATAAGAGAACATAGTTAACAAATGATATATCTGATAAGGGGTTAATACCCAAAACTTAGCATTTGAAGTCACAGAATATCACACCCACTAAAGCTCAGAGTCTTCTTCCAAGCTCATGAAAGACATTGGCAGAATTTATTTCTTTGTGATTATAGAACTGAGTACCTATTTTTTTCTTGACCATCAACTGGGGAGAAAGCAGTCTTTCCTTCTAGAGGTCACCCACAATTTCAAGCCACATGGCCCTCCCGTGGCATGACAGCTTATTCGTAAAGGCCAGAAGTGGAATCAATTTATAGTATGCTGTATCAAAGTCATATATAACATAACATAATCATGGGGCTGACTATCTCATCAATTTTGCCATATAGCATAACCTAACCAAGAGAGTCTATCCCGTCATATTCACATATCCTGTTCACATGCTAGAGGAACACATATACATCAAGGGTTGCAAATCTTGGGGGTCATTTTAGAATTTTGTCTATTAAAATGGGTAAAGGGCATGAACAGGGAAACCTTGAGAAATCCAAGTGACCATTAAACATATAGGAACTCATGTTAATAAAATAAATGTAATTAAAACAAGTTACCATTTTCTCATTGTCAAATTGGTGAAGAGCTAAAAAGATTGATAGCCTAGTACTATGCAAAATGTGGAGAATTTGTCATTTCTACATTTCTCCTTTCCATGACAGTATAAGCCAGTACAATCTTTTGCAAGGATAGTTTAGATCTTAAAAATAATCTTATCATTTGTATTTTTGTTTTTTAAAATATTTTATTTATTTATTTGACAGAGAGGGACAATGAGAGGGGGAACACAAGCAGGGGGAGTGGGAGAGGGAGAAGCAGACTTCCCACTGAGCAGGGAGCCCAATGCAGGGCTTGATCCCAGGACCCTGGGATCATGACCTGAGCCAAACAAAGGCAGATGCTTAACTGACTGAGCCACCCAGGTGCCCTATCATTTATATTTTTATAGTTTGCTTTTCTACTTCCAGGTGTCTTCACTAAGGGATTATCTTAATTGTAGCAAAAATTTAACTACAGGAATGTTCATTGAACACATTCATAATGGCAAAACAACCAGAAACCACCTAAATGTATAATAATGTGTGATTAATTCATTAAAACAGAATTACAAATAAGTGGACTCTGCATCCATATTTCATTATTTAGGGGATACTCATACAAAAGCAGGGAAAAATAACCAGAATATCCAATTTTTAGAGTAAGCTTTTCCATGTGCTGATGTTAAGAGTTCCTTGGAGTGGTCAGACACCAATATATTGCATTTCACATAAAAAAGTAACTCTTCTACACTTCAATCACTTTCTGAATTTAAGGTTACATGGGGTGTACTTGATGAATTTTGAGTGGAATGATAGTGATAGGTTTTATGCCATATAAAACCAGACATATGTGATTAGAGGGAACTCAGAACTGTACATTCAGTTCAGTTCAGAACTGTACCTTCTACATTAAGTTAACATGGAACATCAGGAAAAGTATGGGATTTGGACTAAGAAGACCCATATTTTGGATTCTTTTAATCATTTACTCTGACATAGTTGACAATTGTTTCAACATCGTGAGCCTCAGTGTGCTCACCGGTACAATAAAAATTGCACGTTATCAGTGCTTATTAATCCTAACTGCACATCAGAATTACCATGGGACTTTTTTCAGTATTAAATTTTTTATTTTAATTCAAATATAGATAACATACAGTGTGATGTTAGTTTCAGGTGTACAATATAGTGATTCAATAATCCTTTGTATTACTCAGTGCTCTTCATGATAAATGTCCTCCTTAATCACCATCATCTATTTCACCTATTCCCCCAATCCACCACCCCTCTGGTAACCATCTGTTTGTACTCCATAATTAAGCATCTGTTTCTTGGTTTGTCTCTTTTTCTTTTTTTTCTTTGCTACTATTTTTTGTTTCTTAAATTCCACATATAAATATATATATTGTATTTGTATTTCTTAAACTGACTTACTTTACTTATTATTATACTCCTGGCTCCATTCATGCTGTTGCAAATGGCAAGATTTCTTCCTTTTTTAAATTTCATTCCTTTTTATGGTTGAATAATATCCCATTGTACATGTATACCACATGTTCTTTATCCATTCATTAATCAATGGACACTTTGTTTCTATAATTTGACTTTTGTAAATAATATTTCTGTAAGCATCAGGGAGTATGTATTCTTTGAATTAGTAGTTTTGCATTCTTTGGGTAAATACCTAGTAGTGTGATTGGTAGGTCACAGGGTAGTTCTATTTTTAACTTTATTAGGAATGTCCATACTGTTTTCCATAGTGGTTGCACCAGTTTGCTTTCCCACCAACAATGTAACAGGGCTCTTTTTTATCCATAACCTCACCAACACCTGTCGTTTCTTGTATTGTTGATTGTACCCATTCTGAGAGGTTTGAGGTGACATCTTACTGTAGTTTTGATTTGCATTTCCCTTATGATGAGTGATGTTGAGTATCTTTTCATGTGTCTGTTGGCCATCTGTATGTCTTCTTTGGAAAAATGTCTATTTATGTCTTCTGCCTACTTTTTACTTGAATTATTCATTTTGGGGGAGTTGAATTTTATAAATTCTTTATATTTTAGATACTAACCTTTAATTGGGTGTCATTTGCGAATATCTTCTCTCATTCCATAAGTTCTCCTTTAGTTTTGTTGAATTTTTCCTTCACTGTGCAAAAGCTTCTTATTTTGATGAAGTCCCAATAGTTGATTATTGCTTTTGTTTCTCTTGTCTCAGTAGATCTACCTAGAAAAAAGTTGCTATGGTCAATGTCAGTAATTACTGTCTGTGCTTTCTTCAAGGATTTTTTATGGTTTCAGGTCTCACATTTAGGTCTTTAATTGACTTTGAGTTTATTTTTGTGTATGGTGAAAAAAAATGGTCCAGTTTCCTTTTTTTTTTTTTTGGCATCATGCCAAACACCATTTGTTGAAGAGACTGCCTTTCATCCATTGCATATTTTTTCTTGCTTTGTCAAAGATAAATTGACCATATAATTGTCTATTCAGTTCTAATGATCTAGATGTGTATTTTTGTGTCAGTACCATAATTTTTTATTACTACAGCTTTGTAATATAACTTGAAGTGTGGAATTGTGAAGCCTCTAACTTTGCTTTTGTTTTCCAAGGTTGCTTTGGCTATTTAGGGTCATATATGGTTCCATACAAATTTTAGGAGTGCTTGTTCTAGGTCTGTGAAAAATGCTATTAGTATTTTGATAGGGATTGCAAGAAATGTGTAGATTACTTTGGGTAGTATAGATATTTATTAATAATTTGTCTTCCAATCCATGAGCATGGAATATCTTTCCATTTCTTTGTGCCCTCTTCAATAACTTTCAACAGTGTTTTATAGTTTTCAGAGTACAGGTCTTTGAACTCTTAAATTTATTCCTAGATATCTTACTACTTTTCTGGCAATTATAAATGCCATCTGCAAATAAAGGTTGCAAATATTATCTGCAAATAAAATGAAGTTTTAATTTTTCCTTACCTATGTGGATGCCTTTTATTTCTTTTTGTTGTCTGATTGTTGAGATGAGGACTTCCAGAACTATGCTGAATAAAAGTGGTGAGAGTGGACATCCTTGTCTTCTTCCTGACCTTAGGGGTAAAGTTCTCAGTTGTTTCTCACTGAGGATGATGTTAGCTGTTGGATTTTCCTAGATGGCCTTTATATGTCGAGTTATGTTCCCTCTTCACTTACTTTGTTGATAGTTTTTATCATGAATGAATGTTGTACATTGTTGAATGCCTTTTCTGTGTCTATTGAAATGATAATATAGTTCTTACCCTTTGTCTTATTGTATCACATTGATTGAGTTGCAAACACTGAACCACCCTTGCAACTCTGGAATAAATTCCACTTGATCATGGTGAATGAGTTTTTTAATGTATTATTGGATATACTTTGCTAGTATTTTGTTGAGGATTTTGGCTTTTATATTGATTAGGAATATTGGCCTGTAGTTCTCTTTTTCTGTAATGTCTTTATCTGGTTTTGGTATCACGGTAATTGTGGAACCATAGAATAAGTTTTGAAATATTCTTTCATTTTCTAATTTTTGGAGTGGTTTAAAAGGAATAAGTATCAAATCTTCACTAAATGTTTGGTAGAATTCATCTGTGAAGTCATCTGGTTCCCAGCTTTTATTTCTTGGGAGCGTTATGATTACTGATTCAATTTATTTGCTGGTTGTCAGTCTTTTGGAATTTTCTGTTTCTTTGTGTTTCTGTTTTGTTAATTTATATGTTTCTAGGAATTTATCAATTTTTCTAGGTTGTCCAATTTTTTGGCTTATTTTTCCCCAATATTCGCTTACAACTGTTTGTATTTCTGTGGTACTGATTATTATTTCTCCTTTCATTTGTGATTTTGTTTATTTGAGTCCTTTTGCTTTTTTTCCCTGATATGTCTGACTACAGGTTTACCAATTTTATTGAATATTTTGAAGAATCAGACACTGGTTTCATTGTCCTATTCTTTTTTTAAAGATGTTAATTAATTAATTAATAAGATGGGGAGGGTTAGAGAAAGCAAGGGAGAGAGAGAATCTCAGGCTCCAGGAGCCTGATGTGGGGCTTGATCTCACGGCCCTGAGATCATGTCCTGAGCTGAAATCAAGAATTGGATGCTCCATTGACTGAGCCACCCAGGTGCCCCACCTTATTTTTTCTTCTCTAATATTCACTATTTCCTTCCTTCTTCTAGTTTTGGGTTTTCTTTGTTTTTGGTTTTTTTCTAGCTTCTTTAGGTGTAAGATCAGATTGTTTATTTGAGATCATTCTTGATTCTGGAGGTATGTCTGTATTTCTATATAATTCACTCTTAGGACCACTTTTGCTGCATTCCAAAGATTTTGGATCATTGTGCTTTCATTTTCATGTACTTTTTGATTTTTCTTTATTTCCTGGCTGACCCATTCATTCTTTAGTAGTATGCTATTTACCCCCATTTATTAGTGGTCTTTTTAAGATTTCCTGTATTTATTTGACAAAGAGAGATCACAAGTAGGCAGAGAGGCAGACGGGGCGGGGGGGAGAAGTTTCTCTGCTGAGCAGAGAGCCTGACATGGGGCTCCATCCCAGGATCCTGAGATCATGATTGACATCATGAGCCAAAGGCAGAGGCTTAACCCACTGAGCCAGGCACCCCTTATTAGTGGTCTTTACAGATTTTTTTCTTGTTAACTTTCATAGTTTTATGGTCCAAAATATGCATGGTAGGACTTTGATCTTTGTGAATTTGTTGGGATTGTTTATTCACCTAGTTTGTGATCTATTGTGAGAATGTTCCATGTGTACTTGAAAAAATGTATATTCTTTTGCTTTAGGATGGAATGTTCTAAATATATCTGTTGAATTCATTTGGTCCTCTGTGTCATTCAAAGCCATTGTTTCCTTGTTGATTTTCAAATATTTACAGTTGTTAGGTCTTCCTTTTGGATTGTCCCCTTTATTATTTTTAGAAAAGATTTTATTATTTATTTGAGAGAGAGAGAGTGAGGGAGAGAGAACACAAGTGGAGAGAGGGGTGGGTGGGGAGGAGAAACAGATTCCCCACGGAGTGCAGAGCCTATGGAGCTTGATCCCAGAACCCTGGGATCATGACCTGAGCTAGTCAGATGCCTAACCAAATGAACCATCCAGTTGCCACTGTCCCCTTTATTATAATATAATGCCTTTCTTCATCTCTTGTTACAGTCTTGGTTGTAAAGTCTATTTCATCCAGTATAAGTATTACTGCTTTGACTTTCTTTTGACACCCATTTGCATGATAGATATCTCTTCACCCCCCCAACTTTCCATTTGCTGGTGCCCGTGGCTAAGAAATGAGTCTCTTATAGGCAACATATAGATGGTCTTGTTTTTTCATCCATTTTTACTACACTGTGTCTTTTGTTTGGAGCATTTAATCCACTTACATTCAAAATAACTATTGATAGATAAGTATTTGCCACTGTTTTATTACTTATTTTATAGTTGTTTCTGACCATTTTCTCTGATAATTTTTTTTGTCTCTCTCTCATGGTTTGCTGGATTTCTTTAGTGATGTAATTGGGCTTCTTTCTCCTTATCTTTTTCATATTTATTGGTGGTTTTTGATTTGCAGTTACAGTTAAATTTGTATACACCATTTTCTGTATTTAGTAGTCCATATTAAGTTTATGGTCATGTAAGTTTGAATGCATTCTTTATTCCTCCCTGTGAGTTAGGTATATGGCATCAGACTTTGCATTCTTTCATTTTTTGAGGTCCTTGACTGATTTTTAACAGAAATATTCATCTGTATTACTTTTGGGTTTTTCTACCTTCATATGGTTACTGTTGGTTTCTCCTTTCCACTCAAAACATGCCCTTTGATATTTCTTACAAGACTTCTTTAGTGGTCATGATTTCCTTTAGTTTTTCTGTCTAGAAAACCTTCTCTCTCCTTCTGTTCTGAATGGTAACCTTGCTGGATAGTGTATTCTTGGTGGCAGATTTTTGCCATTCAGCACTTTGAATATCTCATTCCATTCTATTTTGGCTTGGAAAATTGTGAAACCCCTGATAGCTTTATGGGGTCTCCCTTGTGTATTACTGTCTTCTTTTATCTTGCTGCTTTAATTTTTTTTCTTTATCACTACTTTTGCTCAATTTGATTGCAATATGTCTTGGTGTGGATCTGGTTTTGTTGATTTTGCTGAGGGTGCTCCATTCTTCCTGGATCTGGAGGTCTTTTTCTTTTCCCAGGTTAGGCAAGTTTTCAGCTATCATTTCTTCAAATAGATTTTCTGTCTGCTTCTTCCTTCTTCCTCTCTTCCTCCTCCTCCTCCTCCTCCTCCTCCTTCTGGCACTACTACAATATGAATGTTACTACATTTGCATGGATTCCTTAACTCTATTCTCATTTTACATAATTCTTTTTTTTTCTTTTGTTCAGATTTATTACTTTCGATTATTCTGCCTTCTAGGTCATTAATTCACTTCTTTGCTTCTTCTAACCTGCTGTTCATTGCATCAAGCATTTTTCTCATCTTGCTTATTGCATTCTTCATCTCTGTTTTTTAAAATTTTCTGGTAAAGTTTTCACTGATGTCTTCCACTCTTTCTCAAGTCCAGTGAGTACTTTTATGATCATTACTTTAAATACTCCATCAGGCATGTTTCTTTTATCTGTTTCAACTAGATCTCTGACTGTGACCCGGTCCTGTGTTATCATTTGGGACAAGTTTCTCTGTCTTCTTATTTTGTCTAAGTCTCTGTGCCTCTTTATCTGTGTTAGGAAATTAGCTAATTTTCCTATCTTAGGGCTATTTGTCTTATGAAGACAAGGACCTGCTGTGTACTATGCCTTGTTCCCCGGGGCCTGGTTTCCAGGAGTGTTTCCAATGCATTTTGTGTGTGCTCTGCTATTTCACCCTGGCCACTTTATCCTTCATACTCATCTTCTGCATAGGCTGCCTGTCGTGGGCACTGCTTGGTCTCCGGCCTGAATGTAGTGCATTTTAACTAGATGTGCTCAGGTCTGCTTTAGAAATGAAACTGGCACCACAGAATTCCCAAGTTGGGAAATGCAGTGTAAGCAGAGTTTGGGATGAGTCTTCTTCCAGATTGTGCTGTGACTGAGGCAAGTGTCACTGGGAAGGGTAACTTCAATGGAGTTTGGGAGGGTGGGGCTTGGTGTAAGAAAGTGAGGTAGTGAGTGTCTATGTTAGGCTGGTTGCTGCTGGTGGTCCTGTGCTTATACTGAAGAGAAGGGGTCTCTCCATGAATGCCGGCTCTTTGGAAAACTCCCTGAAATGAGCAAATAACCTCCCAATGGTGTGCCTCAGGTGCTCTTCAGTTCATGATTTGCATGCTTTCTGTCTGTGAGCTGTTTTCCCTTCCTTCTCTCCAGGAGCAGCCCCAATGCCTCTAGGCTCTATTCAAGCCAAGCCTGTTAGGCTTTGAAACTCCAGGCTCTAAGCTCCATTCATTGACAGAACTCGGGAAATTTTGCCACTCTTGTTTTCCAAGCCAGTTGCTGTAGGGATTCATTTTCTTCATGTACTCCCCTGTGTGCTGGTTGGTCTTTCACCCTTCTCCGTAACTGAGGCACCCTCCCCACCAGTGTGGCTCATCTGTATCTCTCCCAAACTATGTCTTGATATTTCCTACATTCTTGGATTTGGGATTTTCCCTACCTTTAGTTGTGGAATTTTTTCTTCCAGTCAATTACTGGGGTATTTAGAATCATTTCATAGTTATATAGTTGTATATGTGGGACAAGAGAAGCCTATGGTCCTCTTCCCTTCCTCCCCTATTTTGTTTCTTAACTGAGTGAAATCATGTAATTTGTCTTTCTCTGATTGACTTATTTCACTTAGCATTTTACCCTCTAAGTCTATTCATGTTGTTACAAATGGGACGATCTCATTCTTCATTTATGGCTTTACAATATTTTATATATATGTTGAATATAGTAAATAATCCTGCAATAAATAACGAGGTGCATGTATTTTTTTTCAATTAGTGTTTTCATTTTCATTGTGTAAATACCCAGTTGTGGATTACTAGATCATATGGCAGTTCTATTTTTAACTTTTTGTGGAACCTCCATACCACTTTCCAGAGTTACTGTAACAATTCACATTCCCAGGAACAGTGTACAAGACTTTCTTTTCTCCACATCTCCAATACTTATTTCTTGTGTTTTCGATTTTAGTCATTCTAACAAACAAAAAGTAATATCTTTTTTTTTTCATTTTAGTTTGCATTTCTCTGACGATTAATGGTGTTGAGCATCTTTTCATTGTTTAAAGAGACTCAATTTAGATTGAAAGATACAGAGAACTTTAAAATGAAACAATCAAAAAAGTTGTCCTATGCAAAAAGTTACCAAAAGAGAGTTAAGGTGGCTGCAATAATATCTAGTAAAATAGACATTAAATCAAGAATGTTATAAGAGACAGAAAAGGGCTGGGGTGCCTGGGTGGCTCAGTGGGTTACACCTCTGCCTTCAGCTCAGGTCATGACCCCGGAGTCCTGGGATCGAGCCCCAGATCAGGCTCTCTGCTCAGTGGGGAGCCTGCTTCCCCCTCTCTCTCTGCCTGCCTCTCTGCCTGCTTGTGATCTCTGTCTGTCAAATAAATAAATAAAATCTTTTAAAAAAGAGAGAGACAAAAAGGGAATCATATGTTCATAGAAGGATGAATACATTATGATAATATAACAACTATAAGCATATACAGAACCAACAAAAGGGCTTCTAAGTATGGACAGAATTAAAAAAAATAGTTCTGCAATAGTAGTGAAGACTTTAATATTCTAATCTCTGTAATGGAGGGAAACTTTAGAAAGAAGACAAATAAGGAAATAGTGTGTTTGAATAGCATTCTGTACCACCCAGACCAAGCATATACAACATTCTAACCCAAACCAAGAGGATACACATTTTTCTCAAGTGCACATGGAACATTTTCCAGGATAAAATTATATATTAAACTGTAAAATGAGTCTAAATTTAAAAAAAATTGATATTGCAGCAAATATCTTTCCTAAATACAATGAAATGAAACTGGAGATCACCAGGAAGGAAAGCTAGAAAATTCAGAAAGGAAGCTTAAACTCTAGAAGGAAACTGAAATATTCACAGATCCGTTGAAATAAAACAACATACTCTTCAACACCCAACTGGTCAAAGAAAAAAATCAAAAGAAAAGGAGAAATTATCTGGAAAGAAATGAAAATAAAAACATAACATATCAGAATTTATGGGATGCACCAAAATCAGTACTAAAAATTAAGTTTATGGGGTGCATGGGTGGCTCAGTGGGTTAAAGCCTCTGCCTTCGGCTCAGGTCATGATCCCAGGGTCCTGGGATGGAGACTTGAATCAGGCTTTCTGCTCAGCAGGGAGACTGCTTCCCCTCTCTCTCTGCCTGACTCTCTGCCTACTTGTGATCTCTGTCTGCCAAATAAATAAATAAAATCTTTTAAAAAATTAAGTTTATGACAAGAAATGCTTATGTTAAAAAAACTCAAATAAACAATCTAATGTTAAACATCATGTAACTAAAAAAGGAAGAAAACATTCAACCCTGGGCAGGAATAAATAAAGTAGAGAATTGTAAAACAATAAAGAACAACAAGAAAAACTGAATTTATTTTTTGAAAAAAAAGAAAAGAAAAATCAACACATCTTTAGATAAAGAAAAAAGAACACTCAAAAATAAAATTGGGGGAAGAGTCAAGATGGCAGAGAAGTAGCAAGCTGAGACAACATCAGGTAGCAGGAGATCAGCTAGATAGCTTATCAAACCATTCCAAACACCTACAAATCCAACAGGAGATCAAAGAGAAGAAGAGCAA
>RCUC01076935.1:0-10771 GCA_003697995.1 Taxidea taxus jeffersonii
CCAGAGGACTTCCTGAGAGGGGAGTTATTTCACAATACCATCTATACTTCAACCATGGTCCACTTAAGGACACAATGTTGTCTCTTGCTCAATTATAGTGTTCACAAAGAGGGACAGTTTTCTCTTATAGACTCCCTGCAAAAAAAAAAGCGGGGTTTTTCTTTTCCAAGCCAAGGGTAAAAAGACCTCCAAAATTCACTTGGTTGTATACAAATTTATGTACCGAACCTAAAAAGAGGATTGGGACAGATGTCCTAAGAGGGCATTTATGAAAGCGATGTCTAATATCACCTCCTTCACCCTTGAGTTTTAAGTTGCCTAGGAAATAGGATACAGGTTGAAGGTTATAGGAAGCCCAGAACTTGGGAGAGGGGAGATGGATGCTGGAAAATTCTAGAAGTTAGATGAGATTGTGTGTTGTTGTTTAGGTGGGACAACCACAGCATTGAGCAAATAAGCACATTCATCAGAGGCATATGACCTGAGATGTCATATGCTGGATGGGCTAGGGGACATCCACAAAATATCAGGAAGTTGCTTAGGAAGAACCCATCTTTAGTGAGTTTTGTTGGAAACAACATCTGTCCCCAGCAAGCCCATAAAAAGCAAGCTAAAATAGTAATATAGTCAGCCAAGTAGGAGACTGCAATATTACAGCCTTGTCTTCTTTTGCCAAGAATAGGGGAGGGAACTTGAGGAAGAGGGATGAGTGAGTGTGTACATATATGTATGAGAGAAAGAACACAAGCAAACTACTACCTTCAACCTCTCATTTGAATTATCTTGTACTAAGGGGGCTGGATAAAATATGAAGTTTTTAAACAAACAGTACTGAACCTTCAGAACTTAAATGAGACTGAATAACAGAGGTCAATAAAAACCTATAGAATTGACTAAGATGGCCCTTTAAGGGAAACTATTACATATTGAGAAAAAAAGGATCCACTAAAGCAGAATTAGCATTAATTGTTAAAACAGAAATTCATATTATATTCCAGTGACTCCTCAATAAATTGGTTATAAAGCTAATATTTATTGAGTCCATATTCTGGGATCAACCCTTACTAATACCTTCACAATCATCATTTCACCCAAGGTTATGAATTATTTTGAAATTTATTTTACAACTGAGGTTTAGACAGGGTAAGTAAACTTTCAAAAGAACCACAATAGAGATTTAAATCAGTCTGCATGGCTGCCTCCTTACTGCCTCCACATTCTTAACCACCATGTTATGATGTCATTCTTTGGGAAGGACACTACAAGCAAACAGAAGAGGAAGGGCATGAAAGAATGGCATGAAACAATATATGTGTGGAGATACATGAAACTTGGCATTACTAAAGTATTAAGGGTGAAGTAGTGAATAGAGGGAGATTGGAAAAATGAGGCCAGGTCAATGGATAGAAACAAGTTCATGGAGATCCTTTTATGCACACTACTAAGCTCAAATTGTATGCATAGGCATAAGGGAAATTTGGAAGGGTTTTTAAGCAAGGGAGAAATATGATCAGGTCTGTGATTTCTGCCAAGGTTGGCTCTCTCATGTGTACTAACATTGCTTTAGCCATATATCAGGTTCTTAATCTTTACCTACTGACTTTAAAATTCCTTTAGGTAACAAGGAAAGCCAAGCAAGAGACAATAGGAGATTATGGTTCACAGCCACAATGACTACTACAAAATCATCTTAAAGAACATCATAATAGTGTCCACATTCAAGAATTAAGAGCTACTACGTTGAGAGTTTTTATCATAATTGGATGCTGCATTTTGTCAAATGCTTTTTCTGCATCTATTCAGATGATCATATCCTTCAATATTTTAATGTGGTGTATCACATTGGCTGATTTGCCAATGTTGAACTATACTTGCATCCGTAGAATAAATCCCACTTGATCACAATGTATGATTCTTTTAATGTGTGATTGAATTGGTTTGCTAATATTTTGTTGAGGACTTTTGCATCTATGTTCATCAGGGATATTGGCTATGATTTTATGGCATTATATTGTCTATTATTCTATGGCATTTTACTCGGTTTTACTATCCGGGTAATGCTGGTCTCATAAGAATTCCTTAAGAAGAGTTCCCTCCTCTTTTATTTCTTAGAAGGGTTTGAGAAAAATTGGTGTTAATTATGTGAATGTTTAGTAGAATCCACCAGTGAAGCCATCTGGCCTTAGACTTGGTTGTTGGGATGTTTTTGATTTTTTATTCAATCTCCTTATTAGTAATTGTCTATTCAGATTATCTATTTCATTATAACTCAGTTTTGGTAGGTTGTATGTTTCCAAAATTTTATCTGTATCTTCTAAAATTATAGCTATATCTATGTCAATTTGTTGACATAATTATCCATAGTAGTTTCTTGTGATCCTTTGTATTTCTAAGATATTAATTGAAGCATCTCATCTTTCATTTATTATTGTATTTATTTGAGTCACACCCTACCCTCATTCTCTCTCTCTCTCTCTCCATCTGTGATGAATCTAGCTAAAGGTTTGTTGATTTTTGCTTATCTTTTCAAATAGCTCTTGGTTTCATTGATCTTCTTTATTATATTTTTAGTCTATATATTTTTTTTCTGTTCTGTTTTTTTCCTTCCTTCTACTAATATTGAGCTTCATTTGTTTTTCTTTTTCTATTTCCTTGAGGAAAGTTAAGTTGCTTATTTGAGACTTTTCTTATTTCTTGAGGTAGACATGTATTGTTACGAACTTCCCTATTAGAACTGCTTTTGCTGCATCCCACAAGTTTTGGTATCTTTTATTTCCACTTTTATTTGTCTCTAAGTATCTGTTTCTCTTTTGTTTTCTTCTTCTACACATTGTTCAGTAGCATGTTGCTTAATCTCCACACATCTGTGAATTTTCCAGTTTTCTTCATGTAATTCATTTCTAGTTTCATAACATTACAGTTGGAAAAGATGCTTTATGTGACATCAGTATTCTTAAATTTATCACTACTTATTTTGTGACCTAACATTTGGTCTAGCCTGGAAAATATTCCACGTGCATTTAAGAAGAATGTGTATTCTCTTGCTTTTGAATGGGATGGTTTGTATATGTCTGGTAAGTCCATCTGGTCTAAAACATCTTTTAAAGTTGATGTTTCTTTATTGATTTTGAACATCCATTTGTGATTTAACCTCTCAACAAAGATGGTATGGGGAAATATACATCAACATAATAAAAGCCATATATGACAAGCCCACAGGAGATGACATATTCAATGGTGAAAAGCTGAAAGCCTTACCTTTAAGATCAGAAATAAGACAGGAATCTCACTCTCACGACTTTGATTCAGCATAGTATCGAGAGTCCTAGCCAGAGCAATTAGTCAAGAAAAAAGAAATAAAAGGCATCCATATTGGGAAGGAAAAAGTAAAACTGTCACTATTTGCAGATGACATGCAATATATATAGAAAACCCAAAGAGTCCATCAAAAACTGCTAGAACTAATAAATAAATTCAGTGAAGTTGCAGAATAAAAAATCAATGCACAAAAATCTGTTGCATTTCTATACACCAATAATGAACTGTCAGAAATAGAAAGAACACAATCCCATTTACAATTGCACTGAAGAGAATAAAATACCCCAGAATAAATTTAACCAATGAGATGAAAGGCCTGTATACTGAAAAGTATTAGACATTAAAGAAAAATTGAAGAAGGCATAAATAAATGAAAAGATATTTGTGCTCATGGATTGGAAGAATAAATACTGTTAAAAATGTCCATACAAGGGGCGCCTGGGTGGCTCAGTGGGTTAAACCTCTGTCTTTGGCTCAGGTCATGATCTCAGCGTCCTGGGATCGAGTCCCGAGTTGGGCTTTCCACTCAGCAGGGAGCCTGCTTCCTCCTCTCTCTTCTGCCTGCCTCTCTCCCTGCTTGTGATCTCTCTTTGTCAAATAAATAAATAAAATCTTTTTTTAAAGTGTCCATGCAACACAAAGTGACTACTTTCAATACAATCCCTATCCAAATTCCAATGCCAGGGCCCTGGGTATCTTGGTTGGTTAAGCATCTGCCTTTGGTTCAGGTCATGATTGCAGGGTCCTGAGATTGAGCCCTGTATTGGGCTCCCTGCTCACCTGGGAGTCTGCTTCTCCCTCTCCCTCTGCCCCTCCCTCTACTCATGTATGCTCTGTCTCTCTCTCAAATAAATAAAGCCTTTAAAAAATTCTAATGGTATTTTTCAAAGAAATAGAATCAATAATTTTAAAATTTGTATGGAACCAAATAGCCAAAACAATCTTGAGGAGAAAAACAAAGCTAGAGGCATCACAATCCCTGATTTCAAACTGTATCACAAATCTATAGTAATTAAGAAAGTATGGTATGGTCATAAAAACAAGCACATAGATCAATGGAATAAAATAGAGAGCCCAGAAATGAATTCCCCCATATACAGTTAATTAAAGACAAAGGAGCAAAGAATATATCATGAGGAGAGGATAGTTTCTTTAATAAATGGTATTAGGAAAACTGGACAGTCTCATGCAAAAGAATGAAACTGGATCACTATTATACCATACATAAAAATTAACTCAAAATGGATTAAAGTTTTGAATGTTAGATTTAAGACTATAAAACTCCTAGAAGAAAATATAGGTGGTAAGCCCTTAACATAGGTCTTACAGATGATTTTTTGAATCTGACACCAAAAGCAAAAGCAACAAAAGCAAAAATTAATAAGGGGAACTACATTATACTAAAAATCTTCTGTATGGGTACCTGAGTATCTCAGTTGTTTAATATATGACTCTAGATTTCAGCTCAGGTCATGATCTTGGAGTTATGAGATTGAGCCCTGCATCAGGTTCCACATGCAAAGGGGAATTTGCTTGTGATTCTTTCCCTGTGCCCCTCACCCCTACTTGCATGTACTCTCTCTCTCTCTCTCTCTCAAATAAATAAGTAAATCTTAAAAAAAAATAAATAAATAAATGTAAAAAATCTTTTGTAAAATAAAGGGAACCAATAAAATGAAAAGGCAACTATTGAATGGGAGAAAGTATTTACAGTTTATATATCTGCTAAAAGGCTAATATCCAAAATATGTAAAGAATTTATATAATTCAATAGCAAAAAAGATGTCCATCAACAGATGAATGGATAAAGAAGATGTGGTATATATATACAATGGAATACTATGCAGCCATCAAAAGAAATGAAATCTTACCATTTGCGACAACATGGATGGAACTAGAGCGTATTATGCTTAGCGAAATAAGTCAACTGGAGAAAGACAATTATCACATGATCTCCCTGACATGAGGGAGTGGAGATGCAATGGGGGTGGGAGTTAAGGTGGTAGGAAAAGTAAAAATGAAACAAGATGGGATCGGGAGGGAGACAAACCAAAAGAGACTCTTAATGTTATAAAACAAACTGAGGGGGGTGGGGGGAAGAGGGGTTGGGAGAGGGTGGTGGGGTTACATTATATGTTTAAATAAAGCTTAAATAAATTTTAAAAAAACTGGCAGAAGATCTGAATATACATTTTTCCAAAGAAAATGTAAGATGGCCAACAGGTACATGAAAAGCTGCTCTACATCACTCACCATCAGGGAAAATGTAAATCAAAACCATAGTGAGGTATCACCTCACATCTGTTAGAGTGGCTATTATAAAGAGAAAAAAGATAGCAAGTGTTGGTGAGGATGTGGAGAGAAGGGAATCTTTTGCACTGTGGTTGGGAATGTAAATTGCTGCAGACATTATGGAAAGTAGCATGGAGATTCCTCAAATAATTAAAAATAGTCCAGCTATCCCACTTCTAGATGTTTATCCAAAAAAGAGGAAGGAAGGGAGGAAATGCTAACTTAAAGGGCACCCCCATGTTAATTTAGAACAGCCAAAATACAGAAATAATCTAAATATCCACTGATGATGAATGAATAAATAGTGATATATATATCACAATTTTTATATATATATGTATATATATATATACATACACACATACAATGGGGTATATTTGGCCATTAAAAAAAAGAATGAAATTTTGCTATTTGCTGCAACATGGGTAGACCTCAGGGGCATTATGCTAAGTGATAGAAGTTAGACAGAGACAGACAAATATTGTAGTATTTCTCTTATAGATGTAATCTAAAAAAAAAAACGAAACAACAAACAAATAAAGAAACAAGCTTATAGATATAGAACAGATTAGTAGTTGCCACAGACAGAAGGTGGAGTGGGGAGTGGAGAAATAAATTTTTTTACATGCAATCTAATTATATTTTTTGATCCAGCGTGTGTGTATGTGTGTATGTGTAAATTTATATCTATATCAACCTATTTTAAAAAAGAAATGCTATTTTAAAAAGAAATTAAGAGTCAGAGCATTTCATTGTCAACCCTTAATTCAAAACTTCACAATTCACTTTTTTAGAATCACTTTCTACATAAATATATGGATAACCAGCTCTTTAAATATCTATAGTTTAACGGCTTTTGAAATCTGACTTTGGCATTTTTTGTTTGCAAGAAAAGGTTGGTCATGAGCTAATTTTAATGTTTATGCCTAGAATTTCATGCGACTAATTTAAAAGTCATACTTCTTAAGTATTATTAACATTTTTTCTATGGATCTTTTGACATTATAAAGTGAAATATACTCTTTATAATGTTCTAAAATTTCTTTACCCTGGGGATTTTATGTTATGCCACAGACAGCTTCACATCTTGAGAGTATGGAATTTCAAGCCCAATTCTTAGAAGAAAATTAGCAAATATTGTGAAGGTGATTATAGTATTAGCCAACATGAATAGCCTGTAAACTCTCTTAAGTATCATATAAGGCAAAGACTACTAAATTCAAGTCACTGGAAAAAAAACAGAAAGCAATCATCTCTGAATCTTAATGATAATCCTTTTTTTTTTTTTAAGATTTTATTTATTTATCCGACAGATAGAGATCACAAGTAGGCAGAGAGGCAGAGAGAGAGAGGAGGAAGCAGGCTGTCCGCAGAGCAGAGAGCCCGATGCGGGGCTCGATCCCAGTACGCTGGGATCACGACCCGAGCTGAAGGCAGCGGCTTTAACCCACTGAGCCACCCAGGCGCCCCGATAATCCTTATTTTTAAAAAGATGCATTTAATAGTTAGAAATAAACTTAAGAGGAAAAATGTCTGATTACAAAAAGTAAAACAGACAGTTTTGGGCACCTGAGTGGCTCAATTGGTTAAGTATCTAACTCTTGATTTCAGGTCAGGTCATGATGTTAGGGTCCCAAGACTGAGCCCTGGGTCAGGCTCTGCACTGAGCATGGAGCCTACTTAAGATTCTTTCTCTTCCTCTCTCTCTGGCCCTCCTCTCGCCCCTTTTTTAAGGGGGGGAAAAAAAGTAGACATTCTTCTGTTTGGCATTCATATAAAATTCAATACAATTTGAAATTGCTAAAAATATGTTATCATATTTATTTGTGCTTTTATGCATAGAGTTAAGAGAGAACACAGAACAGATATGAAAAGATTCTCTCATCTAAATACACAGGGATATTTGTAATTTTCTAGGCACCACAAAATGCATGGCATTCTGGCTGCATCATTGAAATTACAAAGTAATATCCTTTAGATGACATGTTAAATCAAAGTTTTCCAGAGATTAAAGATTACACGGTAAGTGTGGTAAAGAGAAGAGGTTATAAATCCAGGATCCCGAAAGATGTGTTCAAAACTCTTCTCATTCTCTCCCTAAAGCAAAGACCTCAATACAACATTAACTTGCAAAAAGATTTTCTGTTCTGTTTAGTGTGGTAACTGACATCGATAATTTGCAATTTATGGAATGCCACACTTTCATGGTTACATTAAAAGCCAATCTTGTTTCTTTTCATAGCATGCTGAATGAACATGGGTTTGTTCTATTCTACAGAAACTGGAAATTTGCAATATGAGAGTAAAATACTAAAGAACACTGATTGAAAGAGAATGCTACACAACTGGTGTGAAGTAGCAGACATTTCGTAAGAATCTTCACAAACAGATCATTATTATTTTTTACTTTATAAAATTTTATTAAAATTAAAATAAATAAATAAAAGAGAACATGTAGCATAAATAAAAAAATAAATAAAAACCAAATAAATTATATTCAATCTAAAAAATCTCAGTTAACAATATTTTTGAAATACACATATGGCATAATGTAAATTGTATACCTCATATTCATCATGAAATTTTAGTAAAATATTTATATTATAAAGTTATAGTAGTTTGGGGTGCCTGCCTGGCTCAGTCAGTGGATAGTGGGACTCTTGATCTCAGAGTTGCTGGTTCAAGTCGTATTAGGGGTAGAGAGTACTTAAAAATAAAATCTTGGGGGCGCCTGAGTGGCTCAGTGTGTTAAAGCCTCTGCCTTTACCATGCTCGGGTCATGATCTCAGGGTCCTGGGATCGAGCCCCACATTGGGCTCTCCGCTTGGCGGGGAGCCTGTTTCCCCCCCTCTTTCTCTCTGTCTGCCTCTCTGCCTACTTGTGATCTGTCTGTCAAATAAATAAATAAAATCTTTAAAAATAAATAAATAAATAAAATAAAATCTTGGGGCGCCTGGGTGGCTCAGTGGGTTAAAGCCTCTGCTTTTGGCTCAGGTCATGATCTCAGGGTCCTGGGTTGGAGTCTCGCATCTGGCTCTCTGCTCAGCAAGGAGCCTGCTTCCCCTTTTCTCTCTGCCTGCCTCTCTGCCTACTTGTGATCTCTGTCAAATAAATAAATAAAATACTTAAAAAATAATTTAAAAATGAAATCTTTAAGAAAAGTGAGAGAAGTCTTAAAATAATATGTGCTATATAATTTGAAAACCTTAAAAATGTTTTATTTTAGGCATTTTGGCATTTAAAAAAAATAAAACATAAATGTTACATTAGGATCTTAAATACTGTAAAATACTATAAATAATATATAATATATATATATAATATATAATAATACTGTAAATACTGTAAAAAACTATATGAGATAAATAAATAATACTAAATAAACGTGCTGATTTAGCTTACTGGTTGATACATACTTGTTGGATAAATTATTGATCAAAAAAATCCTTTGGCAATTGACCAAGATAAATTTTTATGAAACTAAGAATTAGAACTTTATTTTTACTTCAGAAAAAATTTAAGAGTTGCTTTTTAAAATGATTTACACTACTAGCTACTATTTTCTTTCTTTTTCTGTTTTTAGAGATTTATTTATTTATTTGAGAGAGAGCATGAACTGGAGGAGCAGAGGGAGAGAGGGAATCTCAAACAGACTCCACACTGAGCACGGAACCTCAATCTCATGACCCTGAGATCATGACCTGAGTGGAAACAGAGTCAGACACTTAACCAACTGTGCCACACAGGCACCATTAGCTACTACTAAAAATTGATTTTCCCCTTTTATTGCTTTGCTACAAGTTACTATTGAGGATGATATAATTTAATTTCCTAGTAATTATGCAAATTCATAAAAAATAGTGTTTTTTAATCTCTCGGGTTTTTTTTTAAAGATTTTATTTATTTATTTGATAGACAGAGATCACAAGTGGCAGAGAGGCAGGCAGAGAGAGAGGAGAAAGCAGGCTCCCGGCTGAACAGAGAGCTCGACGCGGGGTTCAATCCCAGGACCCTGGGATCATGACCTGAGCTGAAGGCAGAGGCTTTAACCCACTGGGCCACCCAGGCGCCCTAATCTCTGTTTTTTTGTTTTGTTTTGTTTTGTTTTTTTAAAGATTTATTTATTTGACAGACAGAGCTCACAGGTAGGCAGAGAGGCAGGCAGAGAGAGAGGAGGAAGCAGGCTCCCCCCAGAGCAGTGAGCCCGACGTGGGGCTCGATCCCAGGACCCTGAGACCATGACCCGAGCCGAAGGCAGCAGCTTAATCCATTGAGCCACCCAGGTGCCCCCCTAATCTCTGTTTTAATTAACTAATTTATTGTGGCGATAATGAATGTGTGTTTTATAACAATATTATAAGTCTCATATGTTTTAAGGAAAAAAGAAAAAATTTTAAAACAATATTATGTTTATAATCTATGTACATTAAATATATTATTATTTATTTCACTTTCTTAAATCCTTCATTCAATCTTGGCAGAGACCACAATTAATTTAGATAAATTAATAATAAATTTTCATTTCTTTATTTATGTAATATATTTATTAATATAAATTAATAAATTCTCATTTATTTCCCATTGGACATTTAGCTACAATACAATAAAAAAATAGCAAAATTCAACATAGTTTTGAAAGCTGCCACTTGCTTGAAGTGTAGATGCTAAAGCCAAAATGAAAGTGACTGGATTTTTCTATCATTCCGAAATGATCATCATTCAGTCACAGCAGCCATGAAAAACCCCCACCTTAAAGATTTAGTAAACCTATCAGTTCATATTCAAGAACTGTTCACGTCTATGGCTTTATGGGAACCTGGCCTAGTCTTTAGATAGGACAAATTACCAACTACTTCAGGTATTTTCTTAAGTTAAAAAAATGCTCTGGGAGTGAGGGATGCCTAGATGGCTCAGTCCTTAAGCGTCTGCCTCTGGCTCAGGTCATGATCCCAGGACCTTGGGATCAAGCCCTGCATTGGGCTCCCTGCTTCTCCCTCTTCCATTCCCCCTGCTTGTGTTCCCTCTCTCGCTGTGTCTCTCTTTGTCAAATAAATGAATAAAATCTTTAAAAAAAAAAACACTCTCCGGTAAGAATCATAATAAGTGATTAATTGTAAGTTAAGACTCTTTCCTAATTCTGAGAACTGTAGGTGGAGAAGGA
>RCUC01076953.1:0-11191 GCA_003697995.1 Taxidea taxus jeffersonii
TGGCTTAAGCTGGGAGGCAGGGCCCCCAGATCCTTGTAGAAGGTGGAATAGGGCAGAGGCCTTCCCTCTGCTCTCACCAATCAGGGGCCAGCACAGGATCTGTGCTCAAGCAGCTGGCTTTCTCCCCCGGGGCTTGGAACTTGGAGAGGGATCTGAAGATGTGGGCTCTGGTAGAGGTTATTCAGGGTGGCAGCGGCTGAGCTGCCAAAGCAGGGGCTATGGGGGCGGGGTGGGGGGATGTCCAGTGGTGCCAAGGTCAGTGCCCCAATCAAACCTCTTCTGCGGAACGAATGTGACTGTGTTCTCACCGTTAACTTCCACGGTCTCTTCTCTGTCTCTTATTCTATTTGGTGAACACCCCAATACCTTCAGATTTGGTGTTCTCTCCGTAGTTGGCCAGAGTGGATTTTTATTGTGTGCCACCAGGAATCTTCGATCAGAGCCTTGGCAAACTCATTACCATGTGGTTTTCTGTTTAAGATTTGAAGCCATTTTAAGGTCTTACCGAATCCCAAAAGGTTTCTGAGGTTTCAAAAAGGATGCTAGCACCAGCGATCCCTCAACCCGAGGCTACCCCCGAGCTATCACCTGCCCTGCCAGCTCTGCTCAGTCAGCAGTGGCTACATGAGGCATTGTGTTGAGGAGGATTCTGAGGCTCAGACTCATCTGTGAGGTTTGCCAGTGGGGAGAGGGAAGAGGAGGCAGCACCTACCAAGTGGATGTTTTCCGTGCCTAAACTCAAAGAGGGCATTTCAGGGGCTTGGGGGGATATATATATTGTGGCGATGTTGGGGGAGTGTCCCAGGTCCCCTCAACTCTCCTGCCTTGGTGAAAGGCAGCTGAACTTCCTTTGTTACCATCCTTTAGCAGGATAGCCTTTCTGACAAAGTACAGCGCAAAACCAAAATAAGATCAGCATCCCTTATGAGACCCAGAGACGAAGTGTGATCTGTCCCAGTGATGGCAGCTGTAAACCCAGGGGTCAGCCTCTGGAGTCAGATTACCAGAGCGAGAAGGGCACAGAGAGGCCAACCACTCCAATACTACCATTTCACAGACAGGAAAACTGAGACCCAGGAAGAAAAAGAATGACCTCTCCATGGCTCTGCTGTCAATTTAGTGGCAGTCTGCGGTTTCATACATTCGTTGGTTCTTGGCCAACATGCGTCTCATCTCACTACCATCTCATATCTACTCAGCTCTCTCTCGATTAGTCACCCCACCCCTGGAATACCCCAATGGCTGTGTAACCAATTACCAAGAACTTAGTAGCTTACAACAACACAAATTTATCCTAGAATTCCATGGGTTGGAAGTCCAACATAGGTCTCACTGGGCCAAAGTCAAAGTGTCAGCAGGCTGCTTTCCCTTCTGGAAAGGAGAATAATTTCCTTGTCTTCTCTGGTTTCTAGAGGCTGCTCCCCTGCCTTGGCTCATGGCTCCCTTTGTTCATTATCAAAGCCAGGAATGGCCAGTGAATCCTCACATCACTGTGATGCTCACTGTTCTGCTTCCTTCTACCTTTAAAGACCCCTGGGATACGTTGGGCCCACCAGATAATCCAGGATAATTTCTCTATTTTAAGGTCAGCTCACTAATAACCTTAATTCTGTCTTTAACCTTAATTCCCCTTTGCCATGTAAGTGAGCATATTCATAGTTTCCAGGGATGAGGACAGAAACATCTTTGGGGGTCGTTATCTCACCCTTCATACCCATATTCTAAGGTCAGGTTTTCTCATTCTAGAAAATCACTTCTTTGAACAGGTAACTTGCCTCCAGTGTCACCAGCCCTCCTGTTAGACTCCATGCCAAACTCCCCAAAGGAGGATCTAGTCTCATCACTTCCTGTCCACCATCTGTGGCTCTTTGTTTTTAAAAACTGATATATTGTTCACTTACCATAATATTCACTCTTTTAAAGTATACAATTTAGGGCCCTGGGTGGCTCCGTTGGCTAAGCGTCCGACCCTTGATTTTGCTTCAGGTCACGATCTGAGGTTGTGAGATCATGTTGGGCTCTGTGTTGGATGTGGAGCCTGCTTAAGATGCTCTCCCCTTCTTTCCCCCTCTCCCCTCACCATTTGTGCTTTCTCTCTAAAAAACAAATAAAGTGTACAATTTGGCCATTTTAGTGTATTCACTAGGTATACGACCACTAACTTTATATAATTGCTGAACACTGAAATCACCCGAAAAAGAAGGCCATGCCAATCAGCAGGCATTTCCCATCCCCCCCCTTTCCTCAGCCTCTGTCAATCACAAAACTACCTTCTGTCCATGCGGATTTACTGATTCTATCCTGGACATTTTGTGTAAATGTAATCATAGGATATGTGGCCTTTCCTGTCTGGCTTCTTTCACTCAGCATCATGTTTTCAAGGTTCACTCCTACTTAAACACCTTGCAGCCTGGCCCCCATGGACCTGCCCCAAGTCACTTGCTGAGCTCTCCCAGGCTTCCACTAAGCAGTCCCCAAATTCCATAGCCTTTCTCGACCCTCAGTGAGTCACAGGCAGGGTCTTTCTCCTCAAGACATTTCATCCTTGGCTTCCATCACATCCTTCTGCCTCTGTGCTCTTGCTTCTTCTCCTCTGGCCCTAGTCTCTCCTTGTCTTCTGAAAGGATCTGTGCCCCAGCGTTCAGTCCCAGGCTCTCTGCTGTTTCCTGTCTCTTAAGGGATGTAGCCCCCCCACGGGCGGGCTCTTTGATGGGCCCTCCCTAAGACTGTAGACCACACTTCATACACAGCATAGCTCTTTGTCAGCTTCACAAACGGGTCTATGAATAGTAAAGCGTTTGAAGTCACAGCTGTATAATCTTCCTGTCTTCGAGAGCTGAGTTAGCCAAGGCTCTTTGGGTTGCACAAGACAGAAACCCAACTTAAGGAGAGTTGAACAAACAGGGACTTGAACAACTCACAGGCCTGGAGCAGCTTGAAGGACTGAAGGAAGCACAGCAGCTTTGGAGGTTTGGGGACCGGATTCAGGAACACGTTGCTGTTAGGATTTTCCCTCTCTTGACTTCTCAGTTCTGCTGGGTTCTTCTTGGCTTATTCTCTCCAGCGCGTTAGCTTTCTTCACACATCACAGAAGATGGCACCTGGCAGCCTTCAATTTCTTCCCATTTGGGATTCTGAGACAAAACTCTTCTCCAGTTTCAAATTAAAAATCCCGAGGAAGGACTCCGAGCACCTGTGTTGGGTTGTACACTCACCATTGGCACAATCACGGAGCCATGTGCTAGGATCAAGGAGACCCAGGCCTATTGTCTACTCTTGTATGTTGTAGGGCAGAATGCAGTGAGGTTGGTCTTGCCAGAAGCCCGTGATGGGAGAGGAGGAGGAGCAGTATTTCAAAGCAGTGTGTGTGTGTATATGCTGGACAGTGAAAGCTGGGAGATGTCTCCTACAAGACGTCAGCCACACCCACCGCTCCTATGACTCCACCATGTGGATAATGCCTACAGCCCCCAATGGCCAGATGCCCATCAATGTCTACCTGGTTGGTCCACTGGCACCCCTGAACTAAGCCTCCCTGGTGTCCCAGTCTTTACCAATGGCACCACCCCCAGCAAATCTCCCAAGCTTTCCCTGGTTCCTTACCCTCATGTATGGTTGTTCTTGCTCTTTCTAGATACTTGGCCAAGTCCCATCAATCTTAGCTCTTCACTGTCTTTGCCAGCCATTGTTCCCACCCCTAGTACCCTTGGTCTAGGTCAGACCCTAAGCCACCCTCCCAATCTCTCCATGGCTCTCCCTGCCTCAGGGCAGATTCAGTCACCCTCTGTGGAGCCTCCACTCTATGTCTGAGATGTGCTGAGTATCAGGGTGGTTTTTTTGTTAATCCTCATAACAATTCCACGAGAGGAATAGTGGTATCACTGGGAAAATGGGGCTCAGGAAAGGAAGGGCTTGTGAGGGGAGTCGGGGGCGGTTGATGGAGATTTTGAACTCGGGTCTCTGATTCTGAGGATTGTGTCAATTTTGGTTCCCGTCCATTGTCTTTTCAAGTGGTTGCCAAATGAACTTATGAAAGATGGAATCATGCGGATTTCTTTTGGCTCAACAGCTGTTGTGAAACCTTCCCAGTTTACAAATAAGAGCCTTTAAGCTGCCGTGGGCCTTGCCCGTCGCTCACAAAGAGAAGTGCTGCTGAGCTCACTCTGAAATAGGGGCTTCCCTGAGAGCCTGTGGGGCTCTTCTCTCCCACTGGAGGCCTGGGGGGTTGAGGGAGGGAGGAAAGCTTGTTTCCAAAAAGAGTTAAAGGAAAGAATAATAATAATAACCCTTAATAACTTAATAAGCAGCAAACATCTGATAAGTTGGGGGCAGGGGTTGGGCTACGTCGCCCCGGCTACCCTGAGAGGGCGCGCAGGGCGCCTTCCTCTGGGCTATTCCAGCGGCTCTTTGTCGACTTGGTCACATACTTGGCTTGTTTTCAGTCTCTACCCACTCCTCTAAAATAAGCTCCAAGTGAGAACCTTGCCTGTTTTCCTCTGAACCAGGGCTGAGCCCATGAGTAGGTGCTCAGGTAGTGTTTGTTGTGGATGGATAGGTGGAAGGCAGGATCACATGGAGGGAGCTTCTAGCTCAAGTCCTAGAATGAGATATTTCCAACTGTTTTTACATCTGGTTATTCCACTTTGCCCAGACAGCAAAGCAGCAATGACGGGGCCTCTAAACACTCTATGGGCCCCATGATAAATACTCTCCCTTCCCTCCTCCCACAGTTAACCCAGCTGTAGAATGGGGTTGACCTTGAATGAGATGGTGTTTTCAGCTGCAGCTTTGCTACCACTGATCTGGAGTTGATTAAGCCAGCATTGGGAAAAGGAAACCTGTAAGAATGGGACAAAGAACCCCAAGTACTGAGAATTTCACACCATCCATTCACCCCTTTGCTCCACACATCTAGTGTGTGGGTGCTTTAAAAAAAAATAAACAAACAATTAATGCACTGGCGTGAAGAGAGAGAGAGAAGGAAAAGGAACGGGGTCCAACTTTGTCCCAGCAGGAGGGCGGACTGGCTGCCCAGGGCCCTGAACGGACATTCCTGTCAGTTTTAACTGGACGGTCTGTCCATTCCCCCCAGAGTGGGCAGCCGATCAGGGCTCAGGCGGTTTGGGCTTTGTGAGTGGTTGTAAACTCTTTGGATTTGCCTTTGATTTTGTTTTGTTTTGTTTTTGTGGTAGTTCCAGCCCTTGGCAGGGTCCCCAGAAAGAGCAAAAAACTTGGGTTCTCCTCCTGGCTTTGCTTGGTTGAGCTTGACTGGGCAAATGACCTCAGTTTTGAGGCCTTAGATCACTCATCTGTAAAACGAGGAGGTTGGACAAGAACAGAAGTTTCCAAACCTTCTATTATTATTGTGATTATTATTATTGCCCTGGAATTGGTTCTTTAAACAAAAACGAACTGGGCTACCTCTCTCCCTACAATATATTAAAACAAAGTTGGGAAAAAAAAAGATGGGGTAGGGGGAAGTAGCGTGGTCCCATACCCCACCACACCAATCTCCAGTCTGAGAGGGGCGCCTCTGTGGGATGCCCAAGCTTCTGCAGCACAGTTTGAAAACTACTTCAGGTTCCCATCTGGCTCGAACTGGAATTACTCCTCATCTGAAGGAGCTCGATGCTTGTACTACCTAAGAATTGTGTATGGCAGCTAGTAATGGGAACCTGAAAAATATGGGCTTAAGGAGACTAGGGGGGCTGTTTATTATTCGCTTATTTGGGAACAACGTCCACAGGGAGGCACTGCAAGGCTAATGTGGCAGCTCTAGGCATCATCTGGGAGAAGAGACCCAGGGTCCTTTTATCTTTCTATTTTATCATTCTGAACTCAGGGCCGCCATTCTCAAATTTGGCTCCTAGTCAAAATATGGCTGCAGAAGCGCCAGGCATCACACTTATACTCTAAACGAGAAAAAGGAGGAAGGGGAGAAGGGTGGATAGGCACATGCCAATTCTGTCTGCTCCCTTTAAAAGCCCTTCCTGGGATTCCAGTGACTGTCTCCTTGGCAAGAACTGTGTCACGTGTCTACCTCCAGCTTCAGGGGAAGCCAGAAAAAGTCATCATTATTTTTTACATTGGCACCCAGCATAAAGCCAGGGCTCTGCTAATAATGATGGCAGAGAGAACGGGTACTGGGTAGGCCACAGGAAATACAGCCACCGCAGCTCCCATCTACTGAGCACTTACCAAGTACCAGGCACATGCTGAGAACTTTATAGGCTTTATCTCTTTTAATTCTTACAGCTGCCCAGGGAGGTCAACGCTCATCATCCCCATTTTATAGCTGAGGATGCGGAGGCTCAGAAAATTAAGTGACTTGGCCAAGATCCCATAGCAAGAGATGATGAAGCCAGGATATTAACCCAGGCACTCAGATGCTTGAGTCCAAATCCTTCATCACCAGATTATACTACTTTAGTGAAGACGGAGAATAAATTACAACCTAGGCCCTTCATGCTGGTTCAGCATATTCAAAAAAGAAGCTGGGGTGGGAGTGGGGGCGTTGTGGGGGGGACCCAGAACACTCTACACGGAGTGCTAGGGCCCCTCCTTTTCTGCTCCTTGCAGAGTCCCTGTCATCTTCTTCCTGGTAATGAAGGCAGCCGTGACACTGAATTCGTTATGATGTATTTACTGGAAGGTAAGTATTTTAGATACGGTTTGGAGGGAGTTCAGGGGAAACATTTTCAGGGGCTTGACCTGCAGGAATGATTTATGGAGCAGGGTTAAAAGAGCTAAATATATATGAGTTGGCACAATATGAGAAGTGAGAAGGGGAGGGAGGAAGGCAGCACAAAAGGAAAATACAGAGTCAGCCCCAGTGTTCCAGAAATCCAGGGGAGGGCTGCAGCAACACAGGGCAAAAGGGTCATGACTCAGATCCAGTAGAAAACAGAAAAACGACAAGCCCTTTGGACCCTCAACCAGATGCTTCTTCAGTTCTGCGATAGGAGGTGGGAGTGTCTTCTGCTTCCTGGGAGTCAAGGGGCACCAACAGAAATGAAGCCATTTGCTGCAGGATAATCATAGAGGCAGAACTCAGAAATGGTCTCCCAAGAGGAATGGGCAGTGTCTTTTAGTGGAGCTTTGAACTTACAGACCACCTTGGCAACATTTTCCTCTTTTGATCACGGCAACCATATTATCCTCACTTTGCAGATGAGAAACCTAAAGGAGAGGTGGTTCGAATGCCAAGTTCAGGTGATGTCACACACGTCCCATCAGGGGCAGATCCAGGAATGGGGAGGACGGCAGGAGGGGCATCCTGACTCTGGACAGCTGCTGGGACATACTAGGTGCACAGTAAATGCCCTCTCTCTGTATCTAACACAGCTTATAACCAAGTCTGTGCACATGTGCCCTTGTCAGGATTTCTCTTCAGGTAAGTTCAACTTCTGTTTCTGTCCATTCATTAGGAGACATACTTACTGAAAAGGAAGTGGAATATAGCCCTCTGAGAGTAAGGAGTAATGCGGACTAATGTCTCACGAGCCAACACTGAATGAGAGAGCCACTAACCTGGAATTTTCTTTAATAATGGACTACTTTCTTGTTATGAGGGGGGCTTCCTGGGGTGTTGGTAACATTCTATATCTGGATCCATTTGTGAAATTCACTGAGCTTTATTATTTGCATACGTTTTTAAAAAAGGTTTTATTTATTTGAGAGAGAGAGAGAGAGAGCACAAGCAGGGGGCAGGAGAGGCAGAAGCAGGCTCCCTACTGAGCAGGGAGACAAATGCACAGCTCAATCCCAAGACCTTGGGATCATGACTTGAATTGAATGCAGATGCTCAACTGACTGAACCATGCCAGGCACCCCTATTTGCATACTTGTTAAAATTTATTTATTTATTTACTTGAGAGAGAGAAAAAGCATGTGAGCAGGGGGAGAGGCAGAGCAGGGAGGGATGGGCAGAAAAATCTCAAGCAGACTCCATGCTCGGTGTGGGGCCCAACATGGGGCTTCATCTCAAGACCCTGACATCATAACCTGAGCTGAAACTAAGAACTGGATGCTTAACCCTAACTCACTGAGCCATCCAGGTGCCTCTTATTTGCATACTTTTATTGAAGTACACTAAACATATAGAAAGGTTCTTTTGAAAAAAAAGGGGGGGCATCCTCAACAATTTAACGTCCTAAGTTGGCATTCTGGTTAAGACCATAATGAGGCAGGGACCACAAGGTATCTCTTAATTTCACTCTTCCTTTTTAGAATGAGACTTTTGATTTTTAATTGGGCACAGGGCCAGCTGGAATAAAAGTGACAGCTTCCAGCTTCTTTTGTCACTGCGTATGGCCTTGTGGGATGTAAAGGAATGATAGCATGCAACTTTCAAGACATTGCTTAAGGCAGGTGACATGCCCTTCTTTCCTCTTCTCCTTCCTGCTGGCTCAGAAGTAGACGAGATGGCTGGAGCTGGGCAGCTATCTTAGTCTGGGAGGAGGAACCCATGCTGCAAGCGGTAGCACTTTGGATGGCTACTCCTTGAACATTATGGAGCTCCCCCAGCATCCCTGAGCTATTTTCCTCCAGATCTCTTTTTACAAAGGTGAATGCACTTCTCCCTCTTGCCTCTCCCTTGCCTTGACAAGCCACACCTCATCAGGACAGGCCCCAGAGTGCAGGAAGACACTTTCTCCCACATTTGTGATTCTCTTTGGAAAAAGAAAAAATAGGAGCAGCTCCAAGCAACTCTTGTGGTTGTGGTAAGCAACTCTTATGGTTTCTGTTATTTGTAGCCAGACTTAATCTCAATGGGTATGTATGGGGGGCACCAAATTCAGGTTACTCTGAGGAGGGGGAAGAGAGTGTGTGATGAGCTTTGACATGATTTTTTAAACCTTCGTTTCTTAAACTGGGTGGTGGGCACGGCTGTTATTTATGATATCTTATAACTTGGGGGGGGCGGTTACCGGAGTATCACAAATGAAATATTTTTAAAGTCACTGGCAGAAATGGTGTCAAAGCAAGACCATGAGGTATGTAGAAAAGAGAATCAAGTGGTGGCAACTTTGGGCTTTATCCAGGTGCTATGTCTGGATTAGCTTTGGCGTTGGAGTCTGAGTACAGCTTCTGAATAAGTCTCGTGGACAGAATAAACAGGACTTGAAGAGGGAAAGGTGAGTTCAGACTTTGGAGACCCAGGTCTGGAAGCAAGAAGGGAATGAGAAGAAGAACACTGGGCACCACTTTCTCCCCCAAGCTGCCAAGACCCCATCTGAGTTAGGTCAACAGGAAGCTCTCATTGCCGACAAGATATGGAAGGGTCTCTTGCTCCCACCTACCTTCATTTTAAGGCAAGAAAAGAAGTATTTCACAGAACACGTTTTCTTTCTTTTTTTCAAGTAAGCTCTATACCCAACATGGGCCTCAAACTCACAATCCTGAGAACAAGAGTCGCAAGCTCTGTCGACTGAGCCAGCCAGGAGCCCCCACAGAACATTTTCACTGCAACAAATCCAACCAGATGTGATTACAGTAAAACATGAACATACTCGTCTACTCAGATTGTAGCCTACCCCTCAGAGCTAGCCACGCGGAACAGTATAGTGAGCATGTGGCTGTTGGCAAGGCCAAAGTAAAGGCTGGAACCCCAGGGAGACCTGGCAGGTATCTCCAGCACGCGGGGGGCCTCTGCCTGGGTACTGCTCACAGACACGATAGGCTATGGGGGCTGGGGAAAGGGCTCTGCTCTTGAGAGGGTAGGCCGAGGAACTCCATGAACTCTGTGCATGCTTGGGGTCAGGATGTTCCAGAAGAACATCCTACTTTTTGCCTTGACTGGTCCTCAGCCTATCAGCCACACCTCATCAGGACAGGCCCCAGAGCCCAGGAAGCTACTTTCTCCCACATTTGTGATTCTCTTTGGGAAAAAAAAAAAATGGCAGCAGCTGCAGGCTTTCTTGAGGACCATGGTGATAGACATCACAGAAACACATGGATAGCCAGGCCTCCTTATGGGATATCTGGATTCTGATGAATCATGTGTCAGGAAACAGGCACCCTAGACCTCTTGAGTATTCAAGTTTGCAGTGGCAAGAACAGCTTGTGGTGACATGTACATCTGTGCTATGCCCAGTAACTGTACCACGGATCATCCCTCAACTCTGTTTTGTTAGAGGATCTAGAAAGTTATGTTCATTCCATTCCCTGCAGGAGGAATGGCAACCACACTGCTTGAGATAGGAATTGAGAGAGCCTGGCAAAGGTTTCCTCTTGACTTTTACAATGATATAGAAAGGCATTTAGTTTTACTGCTGAGTTATCTTTAATGAGAAGTTGGGAATGTTCTAGTAATTCACACTCCCCATGTTTGACTCAATACTGAGTAGTAACACTGATAAGCACCAATACTGTTGTTAAATGGATTTTTGCATACAGTATCTCATTCAATACAGATGGCACATCCAAAAAAGATAACAGGCAAAATTATCCCCCACTTACAGATGAGCAAACTGAGGCTGAGGAGGCTTACATAATCATCAGAAGTCACATAGTTAATTAATGATGGAGAACATATCTGAACTCAGACTCCAGTGCCAGACCCAATAGGCTTAATCAATAAGGTGTTCCATTCTATCTGGAATCCCAAGGAAGCCAGATTCAGTGTAGGTGCAGTGGAAGGGCCGTGTGGACATTCATCAATGAAAGATCAGAAAGGCATCGTTACAAGAATAATCAGAACCAAGAATGTCTTGGTCTTTTTGTGTCTTCTAAAGAATAGCTCGTCAGGGCGCCTGGATGGGTCAGCTGGTTGAGCATCTACTCTTGGTTTCAGCTCGGGTCATGATCTCAGGGTTGTGGGACTGAGCCCCACGTCGGGATCTGTGCTCAGTGCAGAGTCTGCTTAAGATTCTCTCCCTTTCCCTTTCCCCCCACCTCTGCCTCTCTCCTCACTCATATGTGCATGCACTCTCTCACTCTCTCAAATACATAAAGTCTTTAAAAAAGCAAATGAAAAATCCCATCTTCTTGTGTCATCTAGCATGCTGTTCAACAAAACAACCAAAAAACCAACAATAAAGTGATCTAACCAGTGATTTAGCTGACAAGGAACTTTCATTATCTCATATACCCAGAAGTCCAGAGATAGAGCAGCTCCAATGTTGGTTAAGTTAGCAGTTTAATATCAAATGCGATGTTTCAATGGCAAATGCAAGACACAGGTTCTCGC